>JAJJLU010000005.1:0-82995 GCA_023807065.1 Isotricha intestinalis
CCCCAATCCCCAAGATTTTAAAAAAATTTATAAAGCTCCTGATTATAAGGAATTTTTAAAGACAAAAAAAAAATACTAAATACAAAAAATATTAATTAAAGTGAAAATTATATTAAATAATCATTTAAAATTATTTCTTTGTTAGTATTTATATTTATGTTTTTTTAACTTGATTAAAATTATAATTTTAATTAGGTATAATTAAGTAAATTTATTGATTAAAGTAGATGATTAAAAAAACCATATCTTTATCATATAAAATTTTTAATTATCTAACAATTAAAATATCGTTAGAGAAAACTGTTAATTTATTGAAGATTTATAATTTCCATATTATTTTTTTTGTTTAAGTGAATTTTTCAATTTTTTATGTTTTTAATATATATTTTAATGAAATCTTTGATAAAATTATGTTACTCAGAATTTTTCTGTTACTTTAAAAAATAACAGAGGGGAATATATTTTAATAAATATTATTATTGATGGAAATTAATTTGTTGATTATTTAAATTATATTTTAATTTTTTAAGAATTAGTGAATATATTTTTATTTAATGAGATAAATGAAACTAAATTTCATGAATATATTCGAGAAAATTACTCTTTAGGGTTCGCAAGATTTAGAAAAATTGTTGTTTATCAACTTTTAATTATGAAAATATAAAGGAAGTATAAATAATAATCCCTTATTTTTTTCAATTGTTCTTTTTAATAAAATAATTATACAATCTGAAAAAAATACCCAGATTCAAACTTATAATAGTAAAAATCTATGAAATTATATGATAGGAAATAAAAAATATTTTTTAAGAAGTCTTTTAATTATAATGAAAACAAAGAAAGTTCGATTATTCAAGTCAGAACAAAAGAAAAAAATTATTAAAATTTATCAAATCATTTGTGAACTTTTTATTTTTGGAGATGTAAATAATATCACCAATACGCAATAAATATATTTGTTCCTGATAAAAATATTATATCTAATTATATCAAATAATACATTAACGAACGCCGGGATATAAAAATTATTTTTGAGAAAGAGAAAACAACACAAAAAGAATTGATTTTAAATATGATAATTTTACTTTAATGAATATATATTATTAAGAGAAAAAAATTGAATGAATATGAATTAGATAAAGAAATTTCTAAATAAAAAATAATTGAATAACTAATTTCAGAGATAAAAATGACGTAAGGAATAAATAAAAATAATTAAAAAAAGGTTTTATTACTAATATTTTATGTGTAAAAGAACTTATTTCATTTTTTATTTCACTTTATTTTTTTTAAATAATTAGAAAAGGTATAGAATATTCTGAATATTCTTTATTTATTAATTTTTTTAATTATGATTGATTAAATGATGTAAAATTTATTCAAAAATTAAAAAAAAATTGAAATATTCACTTTTAATTATAAGTGAAATAAAAAGAAAAAAAGAAAATTTATTTTCTGAAATTTCCCATATCTCAATCTTCTAAACATTTAAATAAAATACAATGAAAAAAATAACCTAAAAAAAATTAACTAAAATCTTTAAACAATAAAATAAAAAAAAAATAAAAACTTATAGAAAAAGGGTATTTAAAACTAAAAAAAATAAAAAAAAATATAAAAAAAAATGGATAAAATGATAACCTTAGTATCATCAGATGGAGAGAAAATGCAAGTAACAGCAAAAGCAGCTCAAAGGAGTCAATTAGTGAAAGGAATAATAGAGGATTATCCAGATGATGCAGAAGTACCTTTAAATAATGTAAAAAGTAACATTTTGAAAAAAATAAAAGAATATCTTGATCATTATCAAGATTCAGAACCAAAAGAAATTGAAAGACCTTTAGCAAGTCAAAATTATCAAGAATGTGTTGATGCTTGGGATTATGAATTTATTAATGTTGATTTAGATTTAATTTTTGAAATTATTTTAGCTGCTAATTATATGGATATTAAACCTTTACTTGAATTAGCTTCTTCAAAAGTCGCTTCTATTATTAAAGGAAAAACTCCTGAAGAAATTAGAAAAACTTTCAATATTCAAAATGATTTTACACCTGAGGAAGAACAACAAATTAGAGAAGAAAATCAATGGTGTTTAGATAATCTTTAAAATTTTTTTTTTGGTCTTAATATGGATTTTTTTAAAAAATATTGTTTTTTTGTTTTGTTTTTTTTTGAAGAATTTTTTTTATTTTTTTATTTTTTTAGATTGTTTTGAGGATTTGAAATTATTTTTTTATTTTGTATTTATTTTTTAAATTATTTTTTTAAGCAATGAAAGTCCCATTATATAAGAACAATCATTTCTTTTTTAGTTTTATTTTAAAATTTCTTCAAATGAAAAAAATGGTTGATTTATATTTTAAATAACTTTGAGAATTGTATTGCTCTTCAATAAATTCATTTTGAAAAAAAATATTTTTATATAAATTACTATAATTTAAATTCTTTATTTTATTGAAAGATCAAATTTTTAATATTTTTTCAATTATTTATTTATGGAAAAATAATATACTATTTAATGATTAAATTAAAATTTTAATTACTTATTTTTATTTGAGGAATTTATTTTTAATATACATAAACTCTTTATTTTAAATTTCTTATTTAATATTAAATAAAAAAAATACAATAAAATATAAGACTTAATGGTAATTAAAGTTGAATTTAATTCAATGAAAAAAGGAAAAAATTAAAAATTCCATTTAAATCTTATACTCTATTTCAATTTAAATAATGAAGATTTCATTTATATATACCTATTATTAATGTTTATTAGTTATTCTCTGCTTTATTCGTTTGATTCTTTCTTTGAAATAAATTTCGATTAGCAAAATTAGCTTTTTTTCCTAAAAATATTTTTTTTAAAAATATTGCTTTGAATAAAAGAGTAAAAAGTTAGAAAATTATTTTAATAAATTATTATCATCAAATAATATGGAAAATTTTCTTAATTCTTATATTTAATTATATTCACTATTAAACATTTTAAATACTTAATTAAAATAAAACAAATATCCAAAACTTAATAAATATATGATAATAATAAAATAATTTTTTATTTACCTTTAATTGATTTGTTATTAAATTTATCATTGAGAAATAAATTGATTTATAATTAAATGTATAAGATTGATAGATTTGATTTTGGAAATGATAATTAATAGGGCTTCCGTGGCGCAGTAGGTAGCGCGTTAGTCTCATAATCTAAAGGTCACGAGTTCAAACCTCGTCGGGAGCAGCCCTCAAAATTCTTTTTATTTCTTTTTTTATTTTTCTTATTACTTTTTTATTATTTTTAGATAAATATTTTATTTAAAAAATATGTTTGGTATTTTTTTATTCTTTCCTTTCGAAAATAAATCACACATTTTTAATTTATTTTATAATTTATTTATAATTAAAATTTGAAAAAATGAAACAATTTAATCATTATCAAATAAATAAAGTATATATATTTCCTTTAAAATTCTAATATAAATTTAATTTCCCTTAAATACTTATCAAATAACTATTTGAAAAAAATATAAAAACTCAAAAATATTAAAATTAAAAAAAATAAAAAATAAAATAAATGATAAAATTAAAAATTCCATATTTATTATTTCTTTCCTTTTTTTTATCTCCAATATTATCAGTCCATGAATCCTTTTCAAACGAATGTGGAACATACACTGGAGAAGTGGAAGAGAATCCTTCATCAGAAGAATGTATAGGTGCAACAACAGGAGTATCAGATTCATCAATAAAATGTTGTTATATTGAAGGAGAGAAAGATTTGAAGAAGAAGACAGCATGTATTTTAGTAACAGACACTCAAGAAAAGAGAATAGAAGCAATAACAGAGATGACTTCCATTGCAACAGGAGTTAAATTAAATTGTGGAAGTCAAAAGGAATTTCCTTCTGATTGTGGAAGTGATAATCCTTCTTCTATTAGTGATTGTACTAAGGATCATTTAAGTGATGGATATGATTGCTGCTTTATTAATGTTGAAAGTGAACAATATACTGGAAAGGGTTGCAAAAAATATAAAAATATTGATATTAATACTATTGGTGAAGCTGTTGTTGCTGCGAGAACTGTTGGAGCTAAACTCACTGTTGATTGCTTTGATTTTACTTATTATCATATCCATTTTGGTATATTTTTTATTTGGATTTTGGCTTTTTAATTTCCTTTTTTTTTTTTGGTATATTAATTTTTTTTTGTTTTTTGCTTTTTTGTATTTTTAAATTTTATTTTATTTTGTTTTAATATTTTTTGGAGATTAAGAAAAGATAAATTATTTATAATAAAATTATTATTCAATTTTCATATAGAATATTCTTAACTCATTAAATACAAATAAATTTAAAAAAAGAAATCTAATTTAAAAAATAAATATTATTTTAATAACTAATAAAAAAAATTAAAAAAATAATCCTATATAACCTTAAAAAAACAGATAAATTAAAAACTAAAAATGAGTAAGCGTTCTGTTCAAAATCCTCAATTCAACGCGACAACAATGGTACAAGAAATAGTAGCAGTACTTCGTCGTCCACCATTTAATGAGACATTAACATTAATGTCATTTGAAGAAAAAAGAGAATATGAGTTATTAGAATTGATAGTGAAAGTGATGGGAATGATAGATAAATCAATAAAATTAGATACAAATAATACTGAAGAATGTTTAAAAGCAACATTTGATTTTTTAAAAATAGTAAAATTTCCATATCCAAGTGATAGACAATTACAAGAAGATTTAGCAAGAGGAGATAAAAGATTATTAATTCAAATACTTCATTTTCTCCTAACAAATTTAAAAGCTTTAACTAAATCATATTATGTTAATAAATTTATTACTCCAGTTCAAATAAGTAATGAATTTCAAGGAGATGAAGAAATAATAGAATTATTAACTAATTATAAAGATTTACAAGCTGAATTTTATACTACTTATAATATGTTAGAAGAAAAAAGACAAAATGCTCCTCAAATTAAAGAATTAAAAGAAGATATTGCTAAAAATCAAAGTGATAAAATTCAATTAACTCAATCTATTCAAAGATTTAAAAAAGAATATGCTAATAAACCTGATTTTCAAGCTTTATTAGAAATGACTAGTAAATTAAGAAAAGAACAAGAACAAGATTCTAATTTAGAAAAAAAAATTATGAGACAACAATATGATATTAAAGAAGCTGAAGAAAGATTAATGATTGCTCAACAAAGATTAATGGATAATCAAAAAAATATAAATGATAATGTTAGCGCTATTCAATTATTAGAAATTGCTAAAAATCAAAGAAATAATAATAGAGATACTTATGAAAATTTATCTAAATATGAATTAATTGATCGAAGAAATAGATTAAAAACTTTAGAACAAATATTACAAATGCCTGAAATTACTTTAAGTGATTTATCTAGTTTAAAAAATCAAAGAATTAATTTGGTAAATGATATTGAAAAATTAGAAAATAAAATTAGAAATTCACCAATGCAATCATCAGAATTACAAATATATAAACAAAATGCAATGCAAGCAACAACAGCAAAGGAAAATTCTGCTAAATTATTAGAGAAATTAGAAAAGGAAAAAAATTTATTAGAAATTAAATTTAATGAAATGAATAAAAAATTTGAAGCTTCAAAAGGATATAGATTTGTAAGAAAAGATGATTTATTACAACAAGCAGAAAATTTAAAAAAGAAGAAAGAAACTTATCAAAAATACCAAAAAGTAATTGATAGAATAAAAGGTGAAGCATTAATATTAGATAGAACAATTAATATTTTAAAGGAAAAAACTCCAGATGGTGAAGAAATATTAAAGAAATACGAAGAAAAAAATGGTAAAATATTAAATCAAGCAAAAAGAGAATTAGAAATTTTAGCAACAAGAAAACAAGAAATTGATGAAAGTAAAGCTTTAACTTTAGAAGAATATGCAAAATTAATTCAACAAATGAAAAAGAAAATTCAAGATCAAGATAAAAAAAATGTTATTGCTCCTTTAGCAGAAGAAAGAGATAAATTAAAAAGAGAATATGAACAAATTTTACCTACTTATGAAAAGAAAAAATCTAATTTTCAAAATGCTACTTCTTCAGTTCAAAAAGTTTATGATCAAGTTAAAGAAGACTATAATAAAAATGAAAAAGTTTTTAGAGATTGTCAAGATAAATATCATCAATTAAATTTATCTATGTTAATTAATCAAGAAATGCTTAAACGATGTGAAAATGAAGGTCAATTTATGAGTAAACCTGATAAAAGATATAAAGACAATTTTAAAACTTATCAAGATTATTATAAAGAAATTATTAATCAAGAAAATGATTTAATTAAAGATTTAAGAGAAAAACAATTAAAAACTAAAGAAACTTATGAAGATAATGATAGACAAATGAAATTATATAGTGATATGAAAAAATTGTTAACTACTAAATTAGATAGTTTAAAAGGGAAAAAGTAATTTTTTTTATTATTTGGTTAAGGGATAATTTCTTCTTTTTTTAAATTTTTTATTATTAACAAATTAAATTAATTCAAATTATATTTTAAATTAGAACTATTTATTTATATTATTAATTGTTTATTTAATAATTTAAATACAATTTTAATTTATATTTCCAACAAAAGGAAGATCAAATATTCCTGATTTATAATATTTTACACCTGATTTATCAGAATAATTTGAATTTATAGAATTTGTGATTTCTTTATCAAAAGTATCTTCAGTACTATATAACCCACGGTTTCTTTTTATAACCTTTTGCTTTTTTATTCCTAATTTTTTCCTAAAGAATTTACTTTCATTTGTTCTATTTGTAAATCTAATTTCATCTTGAGAATCACTTATTTCTGTTAAATATAATGTATTTTTATTTGAACCATCAAATTTTGGTTTATTTCTTAAATTAAAAACAGATGTTCTTTTATTTGGAATAAAAATAAAATCTTGATTATCATTTTCTTCATTTGTATTATCAGTTTTATTATTTTTATTAGAAATATTACTCTTTAATCTTTCTAAAAGTCTAGAAGGAGTTATTACTTTAGGAAAATTACTATTACGTTCAACATCAACAACAGTACTGAATTTATAATATTTCTTCTTTTTTGGTTTTTTATAGTTAGGATGAAGATTTTTAATATCAACATTCAAATTAATAGATTGTAAAAGTGAACTTGCAGGTTTTAATCTTTTTTTATGTAATTCTTCTTCAAATTTCTTTTGTTTTTCTCTCAAAATAATATTTTTCAAACTGTTATTTATAAGTGTTTCCTCAATATTTAAAATAGTATTTTCAAACAAAATTTTTTGAGCTTTATACATAGGCAATAAGTCTTCTCTAAAATCATGATAATGAATTAAAATAAAATTTAAATCAACTTTATAAATAATAGTATTAGGTTTAGTAACCATTAAGCAATAACTATATTTATTATATTGAATACAACTTTCTAAACCTGCAATTCCACCAGGACTTAATCTAATTAATATTTGTAATTTATCAAATTTTAAAATATAGTCTTCTTTACAATTCATTTCTACTAAAGGTCTATAAAAAGCACATTCACCTTTATAAACAATATATAAAAAATCAGCTTTATCAAAAGGAGTGTAAATTATATCTCCTTTATCAACAAAAACTGGAAGAATTTTAGTTAACATTTTTCCCATTTTATAATTTTTTTTTAAGGAAGGAAATCTTGATAAAATAAATTTAATTTTTTTCATATCACTTGCTATGAATTTATGAGATAATATTTTATCAAAATGTTTTTTTTTTAAATAAAATAAATCTGTGTTAGTTGAACAATAAATTGAAGTTGTTCTTGGTATATTATATAATATTCCCCATTCTCCAAAACACATTCCTTCTGATAATTGAGCTCTTGGTATTTCAAAGTCTAAAATAAATTTTTCTAATTCTTCTTTTGACATATTTGAATCTGGAGTTTGATGATTTTTAATTGCTTTTATTATTTTTTTATGTTTTGATTTTAATGAATTGTGAGATAATTTCTTACTTATATTTGATTCACTTTTTTTAATTAATGTTTTAAATTTTCTTTTTTTATAAATATCTTTTAATTTAAATGTTTTTATTTTCTTTTTAAGCTCTATTTTTATTCCTATATCTGTCATTTCATCAATGTAATCTTCAGTTATTGAGATTATTGATTTGGAATTTGTCGTTTTTTTATTATCAGTATCTTTTGATTGATTTTGTATTGTTAAAAAATTTGGATTTTGAATAGATATATTATCGTTACTTTGATTATTATTTATAATTTCATCATTATTTTGATTATTCAATTCTTGTTTATTAATATTACTTTGAACACTATCTTGTTTATTTAATTTTTGAATAATATGATCTTTAATAAAATTATTATTCCTTTCAACAGAACTAGACTCACCACTATAATTTTCACTATAAGAATTATCTGAATCTTCAGATTCTTCTTCTAAATCAGACATAAAGAATTCTTGAGGATATTCACATTCAATATAATTAATATCATCTTCTCCTTTAATTAACGCATTATGAAATTTTTTAGTATATTCAATATCAGATACTAATCTAATATCAACTGTTCCATTAATTACTCCATACATTGCATCACTACTTTCATATTGTCTAAATAAATATTGTCCTTTTGAACAAAATTTATGCTTTATAAAACATGAAATTTTCCTTATATCATCATTAATTAAATCTTGGAAATTCATATATCTAATTAATCCTTTGAATTTTAGTAATGTTAAATAAATTAAATTTACATTTCTTTCATTTGAATCTGAGTGAGTAAATAACATTATATCATTTGATTTTTTTTTATAATGACTTTTTGGGTTTGTGAATTTAGAAAAAGAAAATGATGGTTTTGATGATTCTTTTATTAATATATCATTATATGAATAATCACCTACGTTAAATTGTTTCTGAAGTTCTTTTTCTTCAAATTCTCTTAGTTTTGATAAAAAAAATATTGCAAGGAGTTTTACACCTTTTCCTTTTTTCCAATTATTTCTCTTTGACATTATATAATAAAATATATGAATAACATAAAATTAAAAATAACTTGTTTGAGAATAATCATTTAAAGAAATTAATATAATAATTATTGAATAATTAAAATAATATTAATCTTTTAATCATACATTAATATTTAATAGACTATAAGGTATGTTAATTTAAAAAATATATTAACATACTTATAATAGAATTTAATTCCTAAATTCAAAAACAATTTTGCTTTTTTTAATTTTTTAATAACTCTATATAATTAAATTAATAAATGAATGAAATATAAAAAAAAAAAAAATTACCTTTATTTCACATAATAATAAACTAATTTAAACTAATAATGAATAAAAAGGTATTTTTACATTTGAATAATACAATAGGTAATAAAGAAATTTAAAAATTTGTTTTTAACCATAAGTTATAAAAATCATAGTACAAATTACAATCACTACTAATAAAAAAATCTTGAAATTTGAAAGTATCAGTTTCACAAATACATTTTATAATCTGATAAATACATTCTGATATTTGAGGATTATTTAAAGCTAATAATTTTTCAAAATGAAAATCCCTTAATTTATATTTAGTAATTAAACGTAAAATTGCACGATAACTCAAATAATTAATATTATTTTCAGGATTAATTAATTGATGAATTAACTTTAAACATGAAATACTCCCTATTATATTTTTTTCTACACAATCACCTATATAATTAATTACACCTTTTAATTTTTTTTCCCCATAAAATAATAAATATATTTGTTCAGAAGATAAAATATTATCTTCCAAAATTTTATTTCTATTTTGAAAAGTGAAATTATCAATCAATTCAGAAATCATTAAATCATTAGAATCTAAGTCTTTTAATAAATTTTCAACAATATTTAAATCATCAGTTTTATAATCAATTTCTTCGGAAATATCTAAAGTATCCATCGTTGATTTTCGACTTAATGTTACATTATTATCTTTTTTAAGATTTGAATAAATAAAATTTGCAACTTCATTTTTAATTTCTTCATTATTTGAGGATAATAATTTATTAAAATAATTTTCTAAATTTTTTGCTCTTTCTTCCAACTTTGAATTTGTATGAAAAAATAGCTTTTTGGGAAAAAAAGGTAAAATTTCGAAATTAAATTTATTTTTAAGAAAAGAATTAAAAGAATAAGCTTTAGAATAGCGAATGAACATTGATGATGGAGATTTAGAAATTAAATCTTCATTATCAAATATATGAAATTCATAAAGAATATAAGATTTAAATAGAAAGAATTTCCCATTTTCTTTCTTCATACTTTTATATTCTACTCTAATTACCATTAAATCTTATATTAGATTATATTTTTTTATTTACATTTAAATAAGAAAGTTAAGGAAGTTATTTTATAAAGAGTTTATGATATCTTATTATTCATTTTTATAATGAAAATAGGGATTTAAATTATAAATTGGATAATATATTTTCAATTTTATTTATTGAAAAATTAATTATAGATTTTTAGTTATATTATTTCTTAATACAGATTCTTTAATGTCAGTTAATTTATAATAAATTTGATATATTATAAAAAAATATATTTTTTTTTCAAAAATATAGTTATTGCTCTTTGTTATTTAAAAAATTTTTTATTAATTAATTAATTTTTATTATTAAAACAAAAAAACTTGAAAAAAATTTGACTTAATCTATAAACTTTTTTAAAAACTAAAATTCTAAAAAAAATAAAAATTAAAAATAATTAATTTCTTAAATAACCTTAAAAAATTAATATTTGAACAAAGCCAAAAAAAAAAATAAAATAAAATACATGAAAAAAAACATAAAAAACATAAAAAAAAATCTGAAAAAATATATAAGAAACTTTTTAAAAAATTTAAAAAATTTAAAGATTATCTAAACACCATTGATTTTCTTCTCTAATTTGTTGTTCTTCCTCAGGAGTAAAATCATTTTGAATATTGAAAGTTTTCCTAATTTCTTCAGGAGTTTTTCCTTTAATAATAGAAGCGACTTTAGAAGAAGCTAATTCAAGTAAAGGTTTAATATCCATATAATTAGCAGCTAAAATAATTTCAAAGATTAAATCTAAATCAACATTAATAAATTCATAATCCCAAGCATCAACACATTCTTGATAATTTTGACTTGCTAAAGGTCTTTCAATTTCTTTTGGATCTGAATCTTGATAATGATCTAGATATTCTTTTATTTTTTTCAAAATGTTACTTTTAACATTGTTTAAAGGCACTTCAGCATCGTCTGGATAATCCTCTATTATTCCTTTCACTAATTGACTCCTTTGAGCTGCTTTTGATGTTACTTGCAATTTCTCTCCGTCTGATGATACTAATGTTATCATTTTGTCCATTTTTTTTTATAATTTTTTTTTATTTTTTTTTGATTTAAATAGCTTAATTTGATTTTTAAAAACAAAATTTTTTTTTTTTTAGGTTTTATTAGTTGTTACTTTTGAATTTATTATTATTGTTTTTTTTTGATCGTTTCTTTTATTATTTTATATTATTTTAATGTTTAATAAAGATTGAGAGAAGAAAGATTAGTTTAGTAAATTTTTCTGTTTTATTTTTAATTTCACTTATATTTAATTGTGAAGATTATTTTTTTCTTTGTTTTTATTTTTTTTTTGATCTCAAAGAATTGTATCATAAAAAATAAAGAATAATTATTATTAATGATGAATTTTAAATAAAATTAACATGAAATAAAGAAAAAAATTATTAATAACACAAATTCTGTATATTATATATTATAATCTTTTTCTTTATCAGAATCAAATAAATTTGAAAAATTATTAGATGTTATTTATCATAATAATTAAACTATAACAATTTTAAATGGATATTCTTTTGTTTAAAAATCTCTAAAAATGTTTTTTAATTAGTAGATTATATTAATTATATAATTTCAATA
Source organism: Isotricha intestinalis (assembly GCA_023807065.1). Lineage (NCBI taxonomy): Eukaryota > Ciliophora > Litostomatea > Vestibuliferida > Isotrichidae > Isotricha > Isotricha intestinalis. Next base: position 11,971 of record JAJJLU010000005.1, read on the forward strand.
TTTTAATTTAAAAAATACATTTTATTAAATAATATTATATTTACATTTAATAAAATAATTACCAAATAACTAGTGATAAAACTTAATTTAAATTATTTATTTTAATTCGAAAAAGAATAAAAATGAATAGTCTTTCTAATACTTTTAATTTAATAAAAATAAAAGACACAATATATATAGGAGATATAACAATAGGAACAAATAGAGAATTAATAGAAGAATTTAACATCACTCATATTATTAATTCAACAAATAACATTTCAACAAATAATTTAGGATTTTCAAATGTTAAATCTATTAATTTAAATTGGATGGAAAGTCCAAAACAACAATTATTTAATTCTAATGATGAAAATATAATAAAATTAATGAAATTTATTGATAATGCTGAAAAAAATGGAGAAGGACTATTAATTTTTTCATTAAAAGGTAAAAATAGATGTTATATAGTTGTTATAATATATTTAATAAAAAAATATAATTGGACTGTTAATAAATGTATTGATTACATTAAAAGTAAAACAGATGATGTTTTAATTCCTAATTATTTCATGAAACAATTAATTGAATTTGAAAAAAGAAATAATAAAATTACTAATATTAAAAAATCTATTAATTGGTCTGAAGAAGAAAATAATAGAGACAAAGATGAAAATATTATGAGAAATACTTATATTAATACTCTTTCACTTAAAGAAAGAGATAATCTTAATAATAATAATATAAATAATAACAAAGATAAAATTATAGAAGAAACAAAAAATAAAAATAAAAAAAAAATTAAATGGAAAGATAAAATTCCAAATAATTCTTTAGTTAGTATTCAATTTGATAAAGATTTAATTTTTAAGGAAAATATTAGTGATATTAAAAATCATATTGAAATGAAACCTAAAAAAAGTTGTGTTAAAAAACGGTTTGATAATAGTGTTAAAGAAAAAGAAAAAAAAGAACAAAAAAATAATTTCGAAAAAATTTTCAATGAAGTTAGAAATAAAGAAAAATTAGAAATTAAATTAAGAACAATAAATAGTTCAAAAAGATTATATAAAAATGAAAATGTAAAGTTTATATTTCAAAATGAAAATCCAAATTCAGAAACAAGAAATAATAATATATTAATTCAAGAAACAATGAATGATGAAACAGAAAATAAACATAAATCAAGAAAGAATAAATTTCTTTTAAAAACTTCACCTAAAAAATATAATTTTTATAATAATAATCAAGATAATTCATATACAATGAAAGTTCCTTTTACTTTTGAAACTTTCACAACAAATATAGAAGTTAATAAAATAAATAGTTTTCTTAAAGATTATTCTTCATCTAATATTTTAAATGAGAAGCCAAATTTTGCATTAACAAATAATTATTTTCAGAAAAATCATAATGAATTAAAATCTCCTAGTAATGGATTAAAACAAATTTTCAAAAAAAGAAATAAATATAATTGTATTTTAAATAAAAAAGATTTTTCCTTTTCTAAATTAGGTAATTTAAATGAAAATAAAATAAAATTTAATGATATTACAAAGAAAAATTGTTTAATACAAAATAAAAATGAGTCAAATTCATTGGTTGATATAAATAACAATAAGAAAAAAAATATAAAAAATCTTTTAGAAATTAATAATATAAATGATATATATAAAGGTAAATTCTTTAATGAAAAAGATAATATTGTTTTTAAAAGACCTTTAACTGCAAATAATTCTAATAAATTAATTATAAATGATAAAAATGAAAGAATTACACAAAAACTTTATAAAAGAACAAAAATGCCTGAAATTAAAACTTTTTCAAATAATAATATTTTTAATATTAATAATAAAGAAAAATTTTCAAAAATTCCTTCTTTACCAAATTATGTTTTGGGAATAAATGTTGAAAATGAAGAATTGAAACAAATATAATAATATTTGTTTCTTTTTATTTATTTTTGATAAGTATAATTCTACAAAAATAAATTAGTAAATTTTGAAAAAATAAAGAATGTAAGTGAAATAATAAATAGTTTAACTTTATTTATACAATTGTATCTTTTTTTAATTAATAATTGTTTTTTAAATCATTTTTTTTTTAAAATTTAAAACTGATACTTTAAGATTATCACTTACAATAAAAACCTTTATTTATTTATCAATCTTCTATTTTAAGTTTGAATAATAAATATGCTTTATTGTTTGAATACAATATAATGTGAAATTAAACATACTATATAAAGAAAAAAATTTATTTTTATTATATTTTTGATTTTCTTAATTACAATCTAATTTTTTTTATTTTATTTTTAATTAACAAAAATGAAACAAAAATGAATTTTACCTTATAAATAAATAATATAATAAATCAATTATATATTTTTTTCTTTTTCACTGATTATATTTTCCTTTAATAATAAAGATCTTCTTTTTTTAAAAAGAAATCTATTTGACAAGGTCCTTTAGTTAAGTTTAAATAAGGTTTTTTTATTCTTATTTTTGGTAGGTAATTTAATTCTGTTTTAGAATCAGTTATTTCACTTTTATTCATTTTAATTTTTCTTTTCGAGTTTATATAAGAATCTAAATTAGAATTTTTTAATTCTTCTCTACTAGTATAATTAGTATAATTTAATTTAAAATTATTTCTAGATGTTTTATTTTTAGATTTTAAGAAACGATTATTATTAATACTATCTTCTTTATTATTATCATTAGTTAAATTATGACTTTTTTTATTTAATTTAATTAGTATTTTTTCTTTTTTTCTTTCCATTAATAAAGTTCTTTGTTTATATAATTTTTTTTTATATTCTTGTGAAGGAGCATTAAAAGTTTGTAATCTATTTTCATATGATCCAGAATTTGAATCTTGGAAAATAAAAGCATGAACAGAACCAGATTGTTTAAATTTAATAGTTTGAAGTTTTTCAAGAAATTTTTTATAATCAAATTTACCAATAAATAAATTTATATTTTCATGTTCTTCAAATTCATCATCATCATCACTTTCTTTATTTCTACTTAATTTTCTATTTTTTGTTTTTTGTTGTGGATTTAATAATAATTTTAATCCTTTTTTACAATTTCTAATATATAATTCTATTAAAATTGATGTCTTTTTATTAAGTTCTAATGATAATAATTTTATTTTTTTTCTTATTTTTTTTGCTTTATTTTTTAAATATTTTATTTCTAATATTGAGAAAGTATAATTTAAATATTTTTCTTCAGTAAAAATTCCCTTTTTTATTTTTGTAATATACAATTGAATTTTATCTTTTAAAGTTTCTGTAGTATTTTCTTTATAATATCTTTCAAAAAAAGTTTCAAATTTTTTATCTTCTTCTTCTTTAATTATTTCTTTTATATTTCTTAATAAATCACAAAAAATATCTGTATATTTTACACTTACAAAATAACCAATTTTATGTTTAAGAATATCTTGCATGTTCATTTTATTTTATTTATTTTTATTTCTTTTAAACAATATAAATTAATTATTTAATCAAAATAAAAAATTACTTAATATAATATCTTTAAAACCCATTTTAAAATTAACCTTAAGTTTTAATACTATAAATAAATAAAGTTTAACTGGAAAAAAATATAAATAATAAAATTATTTAATAATCTAAAACTCTAAAGCTATCATTTATATCAATATATACAAACATATACAAAATAAATAAATTACCAATAAAAAAATACCTAATAATAACTTTGTTCATAAAAGTAAATATTTTTATAATTTAAATCTTCATCATCATCTACATTAGATTTAGTACTTGTTGAAGAACTATGAATTTTATCAGAAAAATTTTTTTGATTTTGAAATAAAGAAAAATTTTGAAAAACAGGAAGTCTATGATTTAAAGGAATAAAGTCTATAAAAGTAATAATATAATAAAAAGGTAAATTAAAATTTTTTTTTTCATTATGTAAAAAATTACATCTTGAACCATAAGGACAAAAACCAAATTGATTAAATTTTTTACAAGGTTTTTTCTTATAATTAATTCCTATTATTTTAGAGATTAATTCTTTTTTTCCATGAGCAAATCTACATTTTATTCCATAAGGACAATTTCCTGTTTCCATATATTTTTGACAAAGTTCTGTTTTATATTTAGGATCTTTTTTATGTTCTTCTTCTATTAATTTTTTATATAATTTAATATTTGTATTATGTTCTAAATTTGTTTTTTTGATTAAATTAGAAGAAGGATTCTCAAATAACATTTATATTTTTAATTAATTAAATATATATTTTTTTTCTTTATTTTTTATAAAAAAATATATAATCAATATGTTAATATAGTAATACTTTATTACAGATTTATATATTTCCAAGTAAATAATATTCACCAAAAAAAAATCAAAAAATTAAACAACATCTATTCAGTGATTCTTTTTGATCATGTATTATCATTTCATTCTCATCTTGTTGAATTATATTTTCATTACTATCTTTTTGATTATCAACACAAATGACATTACAACATTTACTAGATTTATATTCTTTATTTCTTGTTTCAATAGTATGTTCATGGTTAATATCAAATAAATTTTTATTAGTAACAATATTTCTTATATTTGGATTTATTTCATGTTCATGATGAGGAGAATTATTATCTAGATTATTATTAATAGGATTAGCATTATGATTTAAAGCAAAACTACTATTTTTTTTAGCTTTATGTGTATTATTATCTTGAGAAGTACCATTATTATTATTATTATTAATAACAATATTATTAACATGATTAACATAATTATTAACAACCATAATTTGTTTATTTTTCCCAGTTTCATCTCCATACTCTTTTTTAATAATATCATTCTTATTATTATTACCTTCACTTTTATTTACATTATCATTTTTTTCTACAATAACATTATTATTATCTTCAACTTCAAGATTACTATTATTAGTTTTACTAATATTTTCTATAGGAGAACTCCAATCATAAATATAATCCATTTCATAACCTTCTCTTTCCATTATAGTATTAAATAATCCTTTTAACATATCATAATCTGGATCTTCTTCATATCCTAAATTTCTAGTATATTTAACATAAGTTTGAAATTCTTGAGGTAAATTTTTGCATAAATCTTCAGGTGTTGTATCTCTTTTTTTTTCCATAATTTTAACATATCTATCTTCTTTTGGTTTAACTGGTAATCCTTGCCAAGGTAATTTTCCTTGAAGAAAATATATTAAAACATATCCTATTGATTCTAAATCATCTCTTCTACTTTGTTCTAAACCTTTTAATGCATTTATTGAAGCATACCTTGCAGTTCCTGTTAATTTTTTTTTTTGAATCATTGGATGATGTTGTAAAGTTTTTGAACTTCTATATTTTTTAGCTAAACCAAAATCTAATAAATAAATATATTTCTTTCTATCATTTATTCCTACTACAAAATTATCTGGTTTAATATCTCTATGAATTATATGCTTATCATGAATATATTTTATTATTGTTATCATTTGAATTCCTAACATGCATGTTGTTTTAAGTGAGAATTTTTTATTTTGAATTGATTCAAAAATATCTTCTAATGATTTTCCTAAAAGTTCCATTACTAAAATATTATAATCTCCTGAATAACCAAAGGATTTAACGAAAGGAATTCCAGCTATATAATTTTTAATTATATTTTTTTATTCTTACGTCCTTTTAAATAACTCATTATATATGCTTCTGATTGAAGAAGACTTTGACCTCTCTTTCTATTTTCAAATTTTAATGCAAATTCTTCATCTTTAAATTTTCCCTTATATATCATACCGAATGATCCTTCTCCTAATTTTTGAACTGTTAAATATTTGTTAAAGAATAATTTGTTTAGGATTTCCTTCTCTTGGTGATTACTACTCATTTTATATTAATTATTTAAAAAAAGTATTTTTTAATTTTTTTTTATAATTATTATTATTTTTTTTTTGCTTTTTTTAAGGATTTTTGTACGTTATTTTTTTTTTGGTTTTAATTTAATTTTTTCAAGTTGGTTATTAGATTCGTTTTTTATTATTTTATAATATCTTTCTTATTTTTTGTTTGAGATTTTTGATAATAAATAAAGAAGGTAAGTGATGTTAAATAAAAACTTAAAATTAATCTTTTCTTCTTTATTTAAACTAAAATTTAAAATTTATTCCAATAAACCAAGAAATAAAATAACAATAATAAATATATAATGAAAAAATTAATAATTATCAAAAATAAAATTATAAAAAACACTCAGAATAAAATCCTTTAAAAAAGAATAAAAAAAATAAAAATAAAAATGTCATTAGAACTACAATTAGAAAAAACAGATATTGATTTAAATGCACTATTTAATTTATCATATTCGTTTGATAACTTAAAAGGATTATTAACCGCAATATTAAAGAACCAAGACTTAATGGCAGACCGTATAAAAAATATAGAAGAAACAGAAAAAAAAGCATCAGATATAGTTGAGCAACATTCAATAAATGAAAAACGTTTAAAATCAATAGAAGTCATAATGACAAAAATAAAAAATGGAGGTGCAATATCTTCTGATATTATTACAGATAATAATATAATTCTTCAAAAAAAAAAAGAAGGTGATAAAAAAGATGAAAATGTAACTGACCGAAAAGATGAAGGAGAAAAAAAAAGTGAAGAAAATGAAGATAATTATAATCAATATTATGATAATGGATTTGACGCAGAACAAATAAATAAAAGAATTGATGAATTAGAAAAAAAAATGAAAAAAATGGAATTAAGTAAATTTACTGGTCAAAGTTCTTCAGGTGGAAATAATGAAGACATTGAATTACAAAAAGTTGGTTTAAAATCTTTAGAAGATAAATTTGAAGAAATAAGATTAAAAAATGATGAAATGACAAAACAAATTGAAGATTTAACAATTAAATGTAATGATTTTAATATATATGATTTATTTAAAGATGCTAAAACCGAAGGTGGAAATATAGATTTATCAAAAGTCTTAATAATGAATTTAGAACAAAAGGTATTTAAAAAATTTGATAGTGTTGATGAGAAAATAAAAAAAATAAATGAAGATATGTATAAATTTAAAACAGATATGCAAAATATGAAAAATCAATTTGATGTAAGTCAACATTCATTTCAAGGTTTAAAAGATACAATGAAAGAATTAGCAGAAGCAATTCAAAATTCAAATGATGAAAATGCAAATAAAGTTAATGAATTAGAAGGTAAATTAAATGAAAATTATAAGAAGATGTTAAAAAAAAGTGAAGATGATAGAAATGCTGCTTCAAGACAAATTGAAAATTTAAAAGCTAAAATGAATAATATGAAAAAAAGTGATGATGAAGAGAATGGAAGTAGTAATGTTGTTAATGCTGGAAATGGACTTTCTGATACTGAAATGAAATTCTTAAAAGATTTAAGTCAAAGAGTTAATGATTTAGAAAAAAATTTAAAAGCTGTTGTTCAAAATATTAATATTGAACAATTAAGAGATGATTTAGTTAAATTACAAAATGATTTAGCTTCAAAAACTAATCAAAAAGATTTTTATGATTTAAATGATAAAGTAAATATTCAAGCTGCAATATTAAATAATGTTAAAGATTCTAATGATAGATTAGCTGATGAAGTAAATAAGAATACAAATGATTTAAATTTCCTTCTTAAAAAAATTGAATCTTTAAATGCTACTGTCATTACTTTAAAAGCTGGAATGGGTGAAACTGGAATTCCTGGTGTTCAAGGAACTATATTTGATCAAACTAAATATTTAGAAGTTGCATCATTTAATGACTTTTTAAAAACATATCAGAAAGAACAAAATAAAATAAAGAATGAATTAGATGATATAAGGAAATTAATTAGAGATTTATCAGAAATATTAAAAACAAAAGCAAGTGAAGAAGATATGAGGAATTTCGAGACATTAATGAATTCTAAATTAGAAGAATTAAAATTATATTGTAATAGAAGATTTGCAGATAAAGTAGATACATCAAAAAGTATAAAATATTTAGATGCTCAAATAAAGCATATAGTAGATGTATATATAAAGAGAATGGAAAAAGGAGACAATTGGTTATTAGCAAAGAAACCAATAGGAGGATTTACATGTGCATCATGTGAAGCATATATAGGAGAATTAAAGGATAAAGGAGAATATATGGCTTGGAATAAATATCCTATGAGAGAACCTAATGATAAAGCTTATAGAATTGGAAATGGATTTTCTAGAATGTTAAATATGCTTAATTTAGATGTTCGTGGTTCGAATATTGATGGTGAGAATTATGATAGTGATAATGATAGAAAAATTTCTCCAGGAAAAAATATGAATAATAGCAATGTCCTTCCTTCTATTCATTCTCATAAAGCTAATGATGAACAAAATAATGTTAATGTTAATATGAGTGTTGATAATTTAGGAAATGGAAGTGGGGAAGAATATAAAATTGATGATCCTAATGGACCTCATATGTAAGTTATATTTTTTTTAATTTTTCTTTTAGTGTTAAGGTTTATAGGAAGAATAAATTGAATTCTATTGAAATTCCTAAAAGTAGTGGAAATCAATAATGGGGGTTCTATATTTTGATTTTTACTTTTTTTAATCATTTTTTTTTAGCTTTGATTGGATTTTTGATTTTGTTTTTTTTTGATAATGATATTATAAAATTTGGTTAAATATCTTTTGAAATATTTTTTTTATTTTTTTATTTTCTTTTATTTCATAAAATACAATTTATTAACTAAATTAAAAATTAATTACTACCAATATATTAAAGAAATAAGACCTTTTAAAAAAAAATAAAAAAATTTAAAATAACCGAAAAAAAAAAAAATAAAATACATAAAAAAAAAAAATGAAAATCTATAAAAACTTCGACAAAGTCTTAGACATAATATCTCAATTTAATGGAATAACATTAAACATAGAAGAAAAGTAAAAACCCAATTATAAATTAAAAAATATATAATTCTAATTTTTTTATAGAACAAAGCTTCAAATAGCATTAAAAGAATTACATTCAAAAACAAAAGACGAAGAGTTACTTTTCTGGGGAAAAATAACAGGAGAGACATCAGATTACTACATAGCAGTAGGATTAGATTTCAATAGATATGCATTTCCTAAGAAGAAATTTTACTATTGTTCCCAGACAAAATTTGAATTTGAAGAGCTTCCTGAGACTTACCCTTACCATGACAATGATTTCTTAGAAAGTTATTCTCGTCCTCTTCAAGGAAATCCAGAGTTAATAGTTAAGAAATATAAAGAAGAAAATCCAGAGGGTGAAGAAGGTGAAGAACAAGCTCAAGAAGGAGATGAAGAAGAAAAGAAATTAGAAGATCCTGATATTAGTGTTGATGAAAATGCTCCTAAGAAAGAACCTCCTAAAGAAAATTTCACTGAGAAATTAAAATTAAGTTATATTGTAAGAAAAATCGATACTGATACTTCTGTTATTCCTGAAGGTGCTGTTAAATTATTACCTGAACATCAATTAAGATTTAATAAAGCTTTTAAAGGTTTAAAAATGGAAGATTTAAAAAAAAAAGAAAAATATCTTCATTTTAGACCTATAATGACTCAGGAAAAATTAGAATATAGTGAAACTGATGATGCTTGCTTTAAATATGATATTTTAGATAATATTTTAAGTGATGAAGTTAAAGGAAGTTGGAGTGTTCAAGTCGATTCTACTGGAAAAATTAGTAATGTTAGAAGCTTACTTTGGCCTGGATATTATGCTGTTCATCAATCATGCTCTGATCTTTATGGAGGTGTTTATTTCGGGAATGGACAAAAAAATTCAGAATTGGCTTTTATGATTTAAAATATTACTTTACAATTGAGATTTAGTTTTTTAAATTTCTATTTTTTAATTTTTTTGATTTTATAATACATTTATTTTATTTTTTATTTTGTTTATTCTATTCTTTTTTCTTAATTTTTGTTTTTGAAAAATAATTGTTTGAAAAAATCATAATTAAAGAGAATGAAAAATATTAAAATTTTTAAAATAAAAATATATTCATTATTTATCATATATGTATTTTCAATATATTTATTTTTTTAATGAAATAATTAAAGAATATTAAGTAATCAATAACTTTAATTTCAAATAAAATAAAAATTATTACCAATTAAAATAATAAAAAGAAAAAAATTAAAAAAAAACAATTTTTAAAAGAATAAACTTAAACTAATTTTATTTTCTATAAACAGCGACAGCCATAGAATATTGTTCTTTATGTCTAGTTTCAACTAATTTTTTATCATATCCAATGACACCATGATTTCCCCAAGGATCATTAAAATAATATTTATTATTATCATAACCAACTAAAAGCATACAATGTTCATTAGCTTTCCAAGTGAAAGTTTTATTAGTACCATGAATAGTCCAAACAGAACCATTAAAACTAGCTTTTAAATCAATAGTAGCCCAAAAAATAACTGGAATTTTTTTATCAATATATTTTTTTACTAAATCTTTCATTGAAACTCCAGTTAAATCTTTTACAATATAATTATTCTTATTTAATAATCTCTTTAATGCATTTATTATTACTGGTGCATAACATCCATATGAATTCTTATCATATGGAGAACCCACAAATACTTTTCTTGGATCTCCTGCGTACATTTTGTTGTTTTTAAATTGAATTTTTGATTTTTGTAAATATTTTTGAATAAACTCATCTACTGATATTTTCACTTTTAAATAATGTAATGCCATTACTGTTGATACACTCTCACATCCTGTTGGCCATTTTTTTGTTTGATCTATGTAAGGAACTTTTATTAATACTTTGGAATTAGCTATTATAAAGAAAAAGATTAAAATTATGGTTTTCATTCTTTTTTTATTTTAATTTTTTTATTATATTTTTTATTTTGATTTCTGAACATTATTTATAATTATTTTATTTTAATTTTAATAATTTATTAATTGTGAAATTCAAATTAAATATATAAAACATATCAAAATTTTTTAAGCTTTATCAATTTTCGTAGAGGCCAATACCATCTTAGGTGTAATATGCATAGCCATTAATTCTTGAAAGAGTAATTTACAAGCATAAGGAATATAAACTTGGCTAATTTTTCTTTGTTGACACAATCTACAGAAATAACTTCCAGCTTTAATATTAGCTTCAGCAATTAAACCACAATTTTCACAAACATGAACTCTATATTTATCACTTACATCCATTAATCTTTCCTTTAAGAACCTGGCAGCACCATGAGAAATCATACAATCTCTTTCCATTTCTCCAAATCTCAACCCACCACTTCTGGCTCTTCCTTCTGTAGGTTGTCTAGTTAGAATTTGAACAGGTCCTCTTGCTCTTGAAAATATTTTATCATCAACCATATGTTTCAATCTCTGATAATAAGTAGGACCAAAGAAAATTAACATATTAACTTTCCTTCCAGTGAATCCATTATACATTACTTCATTTCCGTGTTTTTGATAACCTATAAAATGTAAATCTCTACTTATTGCATCTACAGTAACATCACTGAATGGAGTAGCATCACCTTCATCACCTCTTATTGAAGCAACTTTAGATGCGAGACATTCTATTAAATGACCAATGGTCATTCGAGATGGAATAGCATGTGGATTTACTATAATATCAGGTGATATTCCTTCTATTGTATAAGGGAGATCTTCTTGACGATATGTCATTCCTATTGTTCCCTTTTGACCATGACGAGATGCGAATTTATCTCCTATTTGAGGAATACGAATACTACGACATTTCACTTTTACCATTCTATATCCTTCATAATTATCTGTTATCATTACTGTATCTACTATTCCATTTTCACTTGAACGTAATGGAATAGAAATATCTTTTTTTTTCTTTTTCAATTCTGTTTCTATAGGAACTCCATTTCTAAGAACTGTATCTGTTTTACCTATTATTATATCATCACCACTCACTCTAGTTGATGGAGAAATAATACCATCAACATCTAATTTAGAATAAAGACCATGTCTTAATCCTGAAGTATTTTCTTTAACAGGTATTTCAATGGTTTCTTTTTTTCTTTCAGAACATTTTTGATCAGTTTGATAAGTTCTAAAAAAAGCAGATCTAAATAATCCTCTATCAATAGAACTTTGATTCATAATAATACTATCTTCTTGATTATAACCAGTATAACACATAATAGCAACCATTGCATTAATTCCAGCAGGTAAATCTTTAAAATGAAGATAATCCATAGTTCTTGTTGTTACTAAAGGTTTTTGTGGATAAAATAATATATATGCTAAAGTATCCATTCTCAAATTGAAATTTGTACTATAAACTCCAATTGCTTGTTTTCCCATTGCACTTTGATATACATTACGAGGTGATTGATTGTGATCTGGGAAAGGAATTATTGAAGCACAAACGCCGAGAATCATTGATGGATGAATTTCACAATGAGTATATGTTGAACAATAACTTTTATTTTCTTTTAAATCTTCAAATCTCATTGCTATCATTGCTGTCTCTTCTTCTTCTACATCTAAATATTCAATTAAACCGGATTGCATACATTTATCAAATGTTAATACATCTTCATCTTTTTCATCTTTAGCATATTTATTCATTTGAGTAATTTGTGATTTTTTAATTTTCAATTGATTATTTTCAACAGTAAATAAAGGTCTTTCAGATCTTCCCGAATCAGTATATATTTTAATTTCTTTATTAACATAATCATTAACAATGGAAATTTCTTTATTTAAAGCATCTTTTCTTCTTTTATTAATAAGAGACTTCATAATATATTCAGGTTCTTTGGTGATTCCAATCCAACTTCCATTTACGAAAATTTTAGTCTTTCCAGGAATATTAGTAGGATGAACTTCACTTAAATTTTCAGTACCTAAACTTTCAAGAGCATCTTGTACAATAATGGAAGGAGTACCAACACTAACATAAGCCATCATAGATAAATTTTTAACTAAACCACAAGCTTGTCCTTCTGGAGTTTCTGCAGGACAAACCATACCCCAATGAGTATTATGTAATTGACGTGGTTTTGTTAATTTACCTTGTTTTTGAAGAGGAGTATTTAATCTTCTTAAATGAGATAAGGAACTTACAAAAGTTAATCTATTTAATACTTGAGCAACTCCTGTTTTTTGAACTTGTCCACTTTTATTTGTTCCCCAATTTCCAGTTGCTAATGCATATCTTAATCCATGAGAAATAATATTACTTTTAATTGCATTTTTAAATGAAGGTTCTTTTTTATGATCAATATTTTCTTTAATAGTAGCTTGAGTTTCTTTAGTAAATCTTCTAAATAATTGTCTAAATAAACCAGCAAACAAAGCCCCAGCCATATCTAATCTTTTTTTTCCATAATGATCTCTATCATCTTCATTAGTTCTTCCAAGAGCACAATTAGCAAGTCTATAGACCATATATCCTATAAAGAAAGCTTTTTTAGATTCATTATTAGGTAGAGTACTAACATGAGGTAGCATTTCTCTTTGTAGAATATCAGTAGCATAACTAATACGTTTAGCTTGTCCTACACTTTCAGCAGCTCCTCTCCTTCCAATATAATCTAGAGCAGCACTTTGTCTATGAATTTCGAAAGCATTTTCCAAACTAGGTCTAAGTAATTCTAACATGGAAGTATCATTATCATCGAAAATTATATGATCTAAAATATCTTTATCTTGATCTAAACCTAAAGCTCTAAATAAGATAATAATATTAATATCTTGTCTAATATAAGGAATTCTTGCAGTGATAACTTTACCTAATTTATCTCCTTTAGGTTTCCCTGGGATTTTAACAGAAAATTGACTAGCAGGTCGATTAGAACCATCTAAATTACTTCTAATTTCTGCTTGCCAAGAATAAACATTTGAATTTTCTCTTTTTCTAAAAACATAAACAAAATTTGTAGCCATTCTTTCTTGAGCAACTAAAACTTTTTCTCCTCCTCCAATAATGAAGTAACCACCTTGATCAAAAACACATTCTTGAACATCTATTCTTCCTATATCATTTTTACCATCTAATGAACAAAATTTACTTCTTACCATTATTGGTATTTTTCCTATAAAAATTTTTTCATGAGTTTTAGGTTCATCTCTCATTTCTTCTGTTTTTTTTTCACTATTAAAATATTTTTCCCTACTTTTAACATCAATAAACATACTACTTTCATAAGTTAAATTTCTTATTCTTGCTTCATTAGGATGAATTGTTGTTGGATTTTCATCTGTTTGATTATGATAAGAAGGTTTATCATTAACATGTAATTGACCAAATTCAAATTCATATTTTATATTAGAATTAATTTTTTGATTTGGATTATATTTTGTATCTGGAATAATTGTGATTAAATTATTTTCATTTATTATTTCTTGAATATTTGAATCTAAAAATTGATTAAATGATCCTATTTGTTGTGATACTAAACCATGTTCTTCAAAATATGATGTTATTACATTCCATGCATCGTTTGATGTTATGTCTTCATCTTGAGGAAGAGATGATATATCCTTTTTTTTTGTAAATGCTGTTAAATTTCCTTCTCCTGAAAATGGATCGTACTCTTGGTTTGATAAATTGTTTTCTTCTTCCATATTCGACATTTTTTTCTATTTTATTTTTTTAGATTTCTTTATTTTTTTTATGGGTTTTTATATATTTTTTGTATGTTTAAATCTGCTTTTTTTAATTTTTTTCTATTTTAGTTTTTTTAATGTTTTTTTTAGATTTTTGAAGAGACAATAAAATGAATATTTTTAATTTTTTATATAATTAATTAATTTAATATTTTACAATTGAATAAGTTATAAAAAAATAAAATGAAAAATACAAAACAAAACAAGAATTTAATCCCAGCAGGGAATTTCCGTAAATTAATTCTTCACTTTAACATTGACAAAACATTAATAATGAGAGATACATTAGGATATAACAATACAGATTTCTTAGTAAGAATAAAAAATAATATAAAAAATAGATTCGTCAAATTTTAGCAGATTTAATATGGGGAAAACCAGATTTTGACAAAAAGCAAAATCAAGTAATTTTCAAAGTAGAACACAAACAACTTGAATTTGACAAAGCAAATGTAGAACCAGATTTAATGAATTATACTTCTTATTTAGAAGATAAATATAAACCAATGACAGAAGAAGAATATAATCAAATTGAAAATCCAGAAAAATCAATTGATGAAATGAATGAAGAAAGAAAATCTCTTAAAATTAAAGACTTATGTGATATTTGTGAACCTAATCAACCTGGATTTAAATTTAGAAGAAATTTTGAAGATATGAGAAAAAAATTAAGAGTTGATGAAAAAATTCAAATTGATTTAGGATTAAAATTAGATAATTCTAAATTAGATGAAAATTCTTTAAAAGAAGTTCCTTCTCCTAAATTTATTGATTTAGGAGATGATTATGATAGAAAAGATAAATTTAGAACAATTTTTAGAAATTCTTATCATAATATTATTATTTCCTTTTTTAATATGTTAATTGCTTTAAAAAAAAATAAACAAGATTTTGCTATTGTCTTTAGATTTTTTGGACATGATGAAAATGAAATATCTCAATTTATATATGAATACAATTGTTTCATTGATTGTCTTCATCCTAGATTTTGTGGTGATTATGGTTTTAATAAAATTAAATATGAAATTGAAAAAGAAAAAAGAGATTATAAAATTTATTTTGATACTCAAGAATTTATGGGAGTATTATATAGAGGAAATAATGAAAATAATGAAAAATGCTTCTTTGGAACTTTAGAACATCCTCCTTTAGAAAATATTGAAGAAATGAGAAATGATATTGATAATTTTTATTCTGAAAAAAACCTTGTTCCTACTATTGGTTATAATGAAATATATTTAACTTTTATGGATAAATTAACTAAAAATTGTGTTTTTGTTTTAATGGATGATTATTCAAATTATATTAATAATGGAAATAAAAATGGAAAATTAATGCTTATTGATCCATATGATATAGATACTTTACAAATATTTTTTGATACAGATTTAAAAGAAAATCCAGATAAAATAACAATATATGATGTTATTAATAAAACTAAAATAGATAAAGATTATGCATTAAATAGATTTTTAGTTAATATAGAACCATATAGAGCAATAGTAGATTCAAATTATTTTAATAATAAAATAGAAGAATGTATAAATAATAGAAAAAATGAAATTTTAAAATTGGAAGGTAAAGAAGAAGTTAAAATTGAAGAAGAAGAAGGATTTGATCCTCAAAGTGAAATGAGTAAATTACCTAATGATATTTATTTACAAAGTACAGTTTTACCTTTGTTACATAATGCTTTAACTATGGTTGAAAAATTAAGACCTGATGATCCTATTGGATATATAGCTCATTTTATGTTAACTAATAAAAATACTGTTAAAAAAATTTCTGATATTGCTAAAGAAATTCCTAAAAATGAAGATAATATTAATATTGAAGATGAAGGAAATAAAGATGGTGAATTTACTGAATAAATAATTTAAATTTTTTTATTGAAAAAAAAAAATATTTTTTTAAATTTCATGAAAACAAATTAAATAATTAAAAATAAAAATTTAAAAATATTAAAAGAATAAAATGAAGATATTAATAATAGTATTTTTCCTATTTCTTTCCCTTTCAAAAACAGATTATGAACCATTAAATTTTACAGAATTTCAATCAATGAATAGAATATCATCTCCAGTAATTTCTCCTGATGGATTATATATAGTTTATTCAGTTAAAAAATGGAATGCAACAGAAAATAAATCATATACTAATCTTCAATATACAACAATAAAAACAAAAAAAGTAAATAATTTAACTCCTATTAATAATGAAGTAAGTGATACTTCACCTCTTTTTTCTTCAAAATTTCCTAATTATGTTTTTTTTAGTAGAAAAGGAAAAATAAGATATATTAAATTTCCTCCTTCAGATTCAACAAATGATACTTCAATAGAATTAACCAATTATCCTATATCAATAAATGATTTTAAAATAAAACAAAATTTAATAGTTTTTTCAGCAGATGTATATTTTTCATGTGAAAATAATATAACATGTTCATCAAAATTAATAGAAAAAGAAGAAAAAATGACGTATCAAACATATGATTCATTATTAGCATTTCATTGGGATAAATGGTTAGTTCAAGGGAAAGGATCTCATATATTTTATCAAAGAATAAAATTAGAAAATGATAAAATAATTTTAGATGGAGAAGTTAATGATGTAACAAAAGGAATGGAAATAAATTCTCCTCCTTTATTTACAGATAATTCAAATTATGATATATCTAATGATGGTAATATGATTGCATTTAGTGCTCATCATAGAGAACATACTGAATCATGGAATACAGGATGGAAAACATATTTTATTAATTTAGAGTTAATGAATAAACCTATTTTAATTACTAGTCATACTGATGCAAGAACTCAAAGTCCTAAATTTTCAATTGATGATACAAGAATTGCTTATTTAGCAATGAAAACTCCAATGTTAGAAAGTGAGAATTTACATTTTGAAATATATAATATATTAACAAATAAAGTATCTATTATTGATGATGTTCTTGATATATCAGTAACTGATTTCATGTGGTATAATGATATGACAATATATTTCACATCAGTTCTTCTAGGACAAAGTAAAATATTTACATTAGATATATCTAATCCATCAAAACCAAAATTTACTCATTTCACAACAAATTCAACAACATCATCATATAGTCTTCCTTTCCATTCATTATCAAACCGTAAAATCCTATATTCTAAAAAAGTAGGATACGACACTCCAGATAAAATAGTATCATTAGAAAATCTAAAAGAACCAGAAATAGTGAATTTAAACAAAGAACTTTTATCAAAAATAGAGCTTCCAACACCAGAAGCATTTAATTTTATAGGAGGATACAACGAGACAGTATATGGTTGGATAATAAAACCAATAAATTTTGATTCATCAAAGAAATATCCGGTAGCTCTTTTAATTCACGGAGGGCCAGAATCATCATGGACATCAGGATGGTCTTATTCATGGAATCCACAAGTATTTTCTAATCGAGGTTATGCTGTAATAATGATAAATCCACATGGTTCAATTGGAGTATCATCTAAATTTCAAGATGCTGTTAGAAATGATTGGGGTGGAATTCCTTATGAAGATATTATTAATGGTTTAAAATATGTTCTTAGTAAAAATAATTATATGGATGATAAAAAAATATGTGCTGCTGGAGGTAGTTATGGTGGTTATATGATTAATTGGATTGAAGGACATAGTAATTTATTTAAATGTCTTGTTAATCATGATGGTGCTTTTTCTGTTATTAGTAAATTTTATGGTACTGATGAATTATGGTTTCAAAAATCTGAATTTTGCCCTAAAGATAAAATAGGATGTAATCCTTTTGATGGGAAAGAAATTAGAGATGGTTATGAAAAAAATTCACCTGAAAGATTTGTTAAGTTTTGGAATACTCCTATGCTTGTTATTCATGGAGGAAAAGATTATAGAGTGCCTTTAACTGAAGCTTTAAGTACTTTTACTAGTTTACAGTTAAAAGGAGTTGAATCTAAATTTTTGTTCTTTCCTTTGGAAAATCATTGGGTTCTTAATCCTGTTAATCAAATTAAATGGTATGAAGAAGTTTTTGAATGGTTTGGAAAATATACTAAGGAATAAATTAAAGATTTTTAAGCTTTTTTTTTTTGGTTTTTTTTTATTTATATTTTTTTGACTTTTTATTCAATTAGGGATTTTCCAATTAATATTTGTCTTCATTTATAGTATTTAAATATTAAATAATAAAAAATTTTTTCAAGATATATAATCTTTTTTCCAGATTTACTAAGATTATTTATTTTTTATGTTTACAATTTTTTTTTTATGGATAAAATTTATAAAATAATATTTTACATAAATCCTTAAAATATAAAATAAAAATACAACGCTTTAAAATATAAAATCCTTTAAGAAAAAATATAATTTTTTTTTTTAATCTTAAATTTCAAAATTAAGTTTTGAAAAGAGAAAAAATAAAATACAATATATTATGCTCTAATTTATTATCAATAATAAAAATTATCAATATATAAAATGACTATTTTGTGTAAATAATATTAAATAAAAAAGAAATTTTTATAATGTTTGATTAATCAAAAGTATTTCTCAAAATTAAGAAAAAACATAGAATCAAATTGACAAAAATTCAAAAATTAAAATGTTGAAGAATAATTAAATCTAAAAAATGGGATTTTTTTATATCAAATATATAATATTTAAAATAAAGAAAATTCAGAAATAAAAGAAAATAATAAAAATCATAATAATCTATTTATATATTTATAAATTGTTCTTTTCAAGAAAAGAAATTTTAAATGAATAATAAAAAATAATAATAATCATATAATTTTTTTCATAATTGAAAAATGCAAATAAAAATAAAACTATGAATTAAATATTAATAATGAATAAAATTATCTCCAAAATACATTTACTAGTATGAAAATGTAAATTTTTTAAGGGAAGAATATTTAAAACATTTATGCTTCTTTTTTCAATAATATAAGAGGAAAAAGAGATTGGAAAAAACTTATTTTTAAAATAAATTATGTTTACTTGGTTCAAATAAAAAAGAAGATATTGTGTTCTTGCCACTCTCACGTGTTTCCTATTCCTTGAAAAACATTTGTATTTAGTTTTTTAAATAATTATTTATTTGAATTAAAATCTATCAATTAAAATAAAGAAATAAAAATTGGTGAACTTTTTTAATCTTTCTATTCAAACTGCATTATTTTAGTTTGCATTGTAAATTTAATTGATTTAATTGTTTATTGAAAACAATAAAATTATTATTTTTATTTTAATTATCGTATTTGATAATTTCAAGTTCTTAAAATGTTCAATATAAATAACTTTTATTTAATATATTCCTGATTCATCTATTTCAAATTTACAAAACAATAATAATTTTTTTTTAATATTGGTTATATTTAAAAAGATATTTAATTTATAATAAAGAATGATAAAATAATTACTAATTCAAACACAAATCACTTTATTATATCTAAATATCAAAATCATCCTCTTCATCAAAGTATTTATAAATTTTATATGTTATAATAACAATTCCATTTATTTCATCAAATCTAATCATAGGTTGATAATTTGAAATAGTCCCTATATTCATTGGAATTCTAAAGTCTAATCGAAATTCACCATCTTTCATATTTCCTTCTTTAAAACATAACTCCTCTGTTTCAGGAAATTTAATTGTTCCTTTGAAATGAAAATAATAAAAACCCCTAATAGGAATTATTCTAGGTTTAAAATCTAAAACTTCTCCTGGAAGTTCTATTGTAATAATAATTTTATCTTTTTTTATTTGACAATCAAAATTAGGTTCTATTATATCTATTATATTCTTACAAAAATCAAGAATTTCAATTTCATCAATCAAATATTTTTTTAATTTAATTGGTTTATCTTGTATAATAGTGAATTTTTTTTCATATTCATCATATTCATCATATTCAATTGATTCTTCTTTTATTTCTTCTTCCAAATATTCTCCAGAAGATAATGCTATATAACTTTTAAATCTTTCAATAATATCATAATAATTTCCATTAGTTAACAATAATTGTTTTCTTAAATATTCTATTGTACTTTTATTATAATAATTTCCTGCTTCACTTCCTTCTTTTGCCATAAATAAATGAACAATTTTAATTATTCTTTTATTTTTCTTTTCATATCTTTCAGTATAATAAATATTATTAATTGTATTATCAAATTTAACTGTAATCATATTATTTTCGATTAATTCTCCAAAAGTAATAGAAGTAAGAACATTATTTTTAATACAATCTTTAACATCTTTAATCTTTTCCAAAAACATATAATTATGTATAATATAAATTATTTTTTGTTCCTGAACTTCCCACTTAATTCTATTAATCAATTTTTGCTCACTATAAGTTAACTGTCCAACAACAATAATTAAAATATCACTAGAAAACAAAATAAAGTTTTGTAAGAACATTTCAGTAATTTTTTTATCACTTACATATTCAATTAATTCATCTTGGCTTTTATTTTTAAAATCTAAATTAAATTCTTCACTTACTAACAAAGGAGCTTCACTTCCTGCAGAATCAAGAGCAATCAATTTACATCCATAAATTGTAGGATATTTAACAGAAATTCCTTTTGTTCTAAGTCCAGAAGGTAATTCATAATAACCTGTAATTTTTGATAAAATATATGTTTTTCCAACATTTAAATTTCCTATTGCTCCTATTACTGTTGAATCTTTCATTTTTTGATTATTATAATTAGTCATTCCTTCTTCTGATGTTTCTATTTTAATATCTTCTTTTAATGTATTCATATTAATAATTATATCATAGTTATTATATGATTCCATTTTATTATTGTTATTTATTTTTAAATTCAAACAAAATTAATGAACCATAATTTTTTAAAGAAACATTAAAAGCTTTATTCCTATTAAAAGTAAGATAGACTATATAAAGTAATAATTAAAATAAAATTGTTAAAGATTAAGAAATTTAATTTCACGGAATAATTTTTCAAAATCAAAATTTTTAATTTTAAAAAATTATTTCTAAGAAAACCTATTTTTATTTTCGTAAAGTGTCAATATTTAAATATTTTTAAAGTTATTTGCTCTAAAATAAATTCTTTTTTAATAAAAATGATTATATTTAATATAATCATAAAATAAACAAAATTCATTTTTTATCATAACATTAATATAAATTAAAAGATAATTAAATATAAAATATATGGCATTTAACATTTTGAAAAATAAGTTTAACAAATTATTAACGAAACAAAATATACTTTTTATATAAAGATTTTTTTTAATGTTTAAATAACAAAAACAATACAATTTCTCATATAAATTTGTAAATTAATAAAAATAATAAATGAATTAATTAAATTTATTTAAATATATTTATCTTTATATTTAATATTTATACTCTTTTCTTATATCAAATATTTTGCAAGATATTTTATAATATTCTTCCTCTCTTTTATCAACTTGAATTCTAGTTTCATTATTATTTTTTCTATTTTCAAAAGGAATAATTAAATCTAAAAAGACATTTTTATCTTGTATTTTTTTATTAAAGTTATCTCCTCTTAAATTAATATGAGTGATAGATTTATCTTTTATTTTTTCTTTATATAAATTATTAAATAATTCCTTATTATTTGAAGAATAAAAATCAGAACAAATTAAAGGAAAATCTTTCTGTTCATTTGAATTTATATTTTTATTAATTTTATCATTTTTATCTAATAATTTATCTTGATAATAATTTAAAGGAACCATCATTTTATTTTTTTCTTCATTTTTCTTCATTCTTATAGAATAATCTTTTTCTATTTTAAAAGGAATTTGAATTTGTTTATTTAATTCATTTTCTTTTTCTTGTATTTTATTAATATAATCACTTATGTTATTATAAGCAATTAAACCGTTAAAATTTTTTTCTAAATTTTCACTTACTTTTCTTAATTCATTATTATTATTATTATTATTTATATGATTATTAATATTTGAACTCATTGAATTATTATTATTATTATTTCCTAACATTAAAGTTCCAATAACACATAAAATAGTTAATATTCCTGAAACAAGAGTATATTTTTTTTTAATATTATTATTTTTATTATTTAAACAACAATCTGACAAAGATATAATTTTTTCATTCATTAATTTTTGACAATTTGGACAAAGTAATTTAATTGAGTTTGAGAATAAATTTATTTTAGAATTTGTTTTTTTTAATTCTTCATTTAATAACATATTTTCTTTAAATAAATCTTGGGTTAATTGTTTAAAATGTTCAAATTCTTGTTTTTTTCTATCTCTACTTCTTTGAGCTGATAATCTGTTTCTTAACATTTTTATTTCTTTTTTTGTTAATTGACTTTTATTATTTAATTCTTCTTTTTCTATATTTTCTTTTAAAGGAATTTGAAAATTTAAATTATTATTTTCTTCATTTCTTTTTGTTTTTCTTTCTAAAATTTTTTTAGTTTTTTCTTTTTTAATTCTCATTCTTTCTTTTAAAGGAATATCTTCATAAGAAATTTTAATTTTATTATCGCAATTAAAATTAGAGTTAATTTCATTTTTTTCATTTTTTGAATTCGTAGAAATTAAAGTAGAATTATTAATAATATTATTATTATTATTTAAGGAAAGATTTTTTTTATTTTGAATAGAAGTACTTTTTGTATCTGAATTATTCAACGAAATTATTTCTGAAGATTCATCAAAAATTGATAAAGATGATTTTGAATTTAAGAAATTATCCCAATCTATATTATTTGATTGATTTTCATGAGGAAATATATCTTCTGTTAACTGATAATCTGATTCTTGTAAAGGGTTAATATCTTTGTCAATGTTCATCCATTCCATTTGTTTAAATAAATAATTATTTATTATTCTCCTAATTTTTTTTTTCCTTTTTTAAGACAGATATTTTGTAATAATGAATTATTATTTTTTTTAATATTTATTCAGGATAATAATTAAATATAATAATAATTTAATTGAAAATAAGTAATATAAATAATATTTATTTAATAAGTTTCTCATAAATAAAAATTGATAATTTTTAAAAATTTTAAAATAATAATAATAAATAAATGAGTAAGATAAGAATAATAAAAGATATTCAAAATGTTAGAAATCTTACAGATAATGAAACTGAAATAAAAAACAAATCAACAGAAGAAGACTTACAAAAAGAATTTAAAAGAAATAATTCAATAATATTAAAAATCCCAAAATTAAATCTTCATAATGCAAGTTTTAATACTAAAAAAGAATTTATTAAAGAAATAATAGTTCCATCTAGAAATAAATCATCAAATAAAATTTCTTTATTAAATACAAGTAAAAATAAAAATAATATGAAGAACAAAATACCAAATAATAAAAAACCTAATAAGGTATTAATTCCAAAAGATGAATTAAAAGCTCAATTAAAAGTATTATGGAAAAGATTAGGAGTTACAAGTAAATTTCAAGAAATATTTAAAAATCATTATATTAAAGTTCCAATTTCATATAGAGATGATTATTTAAGATATGAAATAGATAGATTAAAAAATTTTGATGTATTCATTAAAAAAATTAAGAAAGATATTACTTCAAGAGAAAAAATGATTGAATTTTTAAAAAAATGTGAAAATCCAAATGTTTTTAAAAAAAGAAATGAAGAACAATTAATTGAAAATTTAGCAAAAATTTTAAATGAATTAAAACAAATATCTTTTACTATAATAAATAATTATATTAATATAAGAAAGCAATTTGGTTTTGAAGCTTTTATTGTTAAATATGATGTTGATAGGATTCAAGATTTTAAAAAAGATTATTTGTTAAATTTAAAATATGATACTGAATTTATATATAAATCACCATTAAATAAATATTTTAATTTTGAAATGGATAATTTTCCTTTTGTAACTTTTAATTTAAATGAAAAATATATTGATAAAATTACAATTTTAAAAGATAATGATAATGAATCAATTAGAAAATATCAATTTATATTAATTACAGAATCAATATATTCTGAATTTTATAAATTTAATCATCACGATTATACTTTATCTTCATCAAATTCAGTAGTTTCAATGGCTTCTTCAAAAAGAAAAAAACAAGATTTAAGTTCTTTAATTCATAATCAAATGATAAATAAAAACAATAAAAGTAATAAGAATAAAATTTATTGTGCTAAACCTATTAAATTAAATATTAAAGATACAAATAAAAATAGGTTTAAAAAAAAACCAAATCCAATTTCTTTAATTACTAGTCATAGAAGTTATTATGATGGTAATAAGAAAAATAGAAGTCCTTTAATTAAAACAAAATTAAATAATAAAAAAAGTAAAAATAAGATTCTTAAATGTAATAGTGAAATATATATAAAGACTG
This sequence comes from Isotricha intestinalis, assembly GCA_023807065.1. Taxonomy (NCBI): domain Eukaryota; phylum Ciliophora; class Litostomatea; order Vestibuliferida; family Isotrichidae; genus Isotricha; species Isotricha intestinalis. The sequence goes on from JAJJLU010000005.1 coordinate 37,010, forward strand.
ATCCTAATAATAAAATTGTTTTTGGAATGCAAAAAAATGATTTAGATATTATTGATGCAATTATTAATAGAAGTATTATGTTAAATAAAAAAAATATAAATAATAATAATAATTTGACAAATAATTCATCAGGAACAATAATTGAAAAGGAAAAAGATAAAGAAACAGAGAAAATAAAAGAAAAAATTAAGATAAAAACAAAAGATAAAAAAAAATATATAAAAGAAGAACCGTTAAATGATAATGAAAAAATAAAAGAATTAAAATTAGAAGAAAAAAAAGAAAATAAATTAAAAGAAAAAGATGATTTTGAAATAAATAAAACTGAAAAAATAGAAAATAAATTGAAAATTATGAATTCTCACATTGAAGACAATTATTTATCATCAAATAAAGAAGAAGAAATTTCATGTTCAAGTAATACAAATAAAATCAGTGAACCTTTATTAAAAAGAGAAAAAGAAAATGAGGAAAAATTAACAGAAGAAGATATTCAAGAAAATATAATAGAAGATACAATAAATGAAGATATTCAAATTCAAAACGGTTATAAATATTATATTCAAGTTTTTAATGGTAATATATATTTATTTAATGAGATTTTTTCTGATTTTATTGTTAAAATTCCCGAAGAACAAAAAATAAGTTTTAATATTGAAGATAATTTATCTAAATATATTTGTGGTATTTATCCTAGATTTTTAATGTTAAAAAATAATAAAGGTAAGATTCAAGGTTTAACTATTATTTCTTTTGATCCTTTTTCTATAGAAAATAAAAGTATAAATTTACTTTTAATTTGTTCTTTAACAAATGAAATATTAAGTGATATATTAATAGATGTTAAAAAATATATATCTGAAAATTTAGATTATGATGAAATTAGAATAGAATTTTTTTATGGAAATAAAGATGGGCAATTTTATTTATTTAAAGAAATAGAAAAATCAATTAAAGAAGAAGGAAAATTTAAATGGGTAAATATGGAAAATGATGGTATTAATAGGAAAATAAAATATAAATATCAAAATCCAAATAAAAACAATATTTTATTTTCTTCTGGGAAATATATTTTAGAATTAAAAACTGCTACAATTGTTTCTTTTTCTTCAAATGATGATAAAAAAGAAATTTCATATGTTAATTCAAATAATTTAAATGATTTCGGTATTATATCAATTTTTTCTGAAATGATATTACATAAAAATTATAAACTTTCATTTTGTCATGAAATTAATTCTTCTTTTAATGAATTTTTAAAAACATTAAAATTTAATAAATTTAAAAAAATAACAAGTGATTTTATTCAAAATCAATTAGGAACTTTTGATGAAATGAAAGATTTTATAAAAGAAAATTTAGATTCTTTAAAATATATGATAAATGATAGTTTATTAAAAACAAGTTTAATAGGAACTTCATTAATGAAAATTGAAGTGGCATTTGAAACTGTAATAAAAACTTCAATTAATGGTTATTTATATAATATTATTGTTAATAATGATATTGAAGTTTTTTCATATAAAAATGAAGAAGATAATAATAATGAAATTCAATTATTTTATTTTGTTCATTCAATAAATGAGAATATATCTTTTATTATTCATGAATTTAAAAATAAATCAACATTTGAATATTTTGTAGATAATAATTCAGATGATAATAAAAATATATGTGATATATTTCAAATAATTTATTCTAAATTAAAAGAACAACCTGAGAAACTTATGAGAAAAATATATTTACCTTCTTTTAAAATAAGTAATTCTACAATTGTGAATAAACCTTCGTTTTTAAAAGGAACAATATTAATAAATGAAAATGGAAAATTCCAAGTTGAAAGTTTTAATCAAATTGAAAATTTTTCTTTGGGAATTGAAATAAATAAAAATAATTTAACTAATTCTCAAATTGAATTAGACAATATTGATGAAAAAAAAGATATTGTTATTAAGAATGATTTTTTAATTGCTTTAATTAATCCTGATTTATTAAGTGATTTACAATTACCTACTCTTTCAGCTTTTATTATTAAAAAAGATTCTTGGGAAAAATCCGAAGATGAATCTGATAGTTATGAATAATTTTACTTTTTAAATTTATATTTTTTTGTTTTATTTTACTTTAATATAATATAAATGACTTTATTTTAAATTAAATATTTATTTAGTATAGTTAAAATTCTTTTTTTTTAATATTTATATATTATTAAAAATAATTATTATTATAAAAATATTAAAAATAATTTGTTTTTCAAATTTTAGAAGTAAGTTTTTATTTTTATTTTATTCCACTTTTCATTCCATTGTTATTTCTTATTTGAAATATTCTTTTCAAATGATTTATTTTCAAAAATCTAATATTTTTATTAATCAAAAAATCTCTTAATCATTAAATGATAAAAAAGGATTTCAAAATATTATTTAAATAATTTTTTTAGATTAATTAAATATATATTAAATAATTTCACAAAACTTACTTAAATTAAACAATTGAATAAAAATTTTAATATTAAATGACATTCTTTAGGTATTTGTTGGCAATTTTGGAAATAGAAAAGAATATTAATAATTATACAATTAAAATTATCAGAAAAAGTTTGATTAAATTCTTGAATAAAATCATTATAAATTGAATCACAAAAATTGAGTAATTTTATTGGTGAATAAATTTTACTTTTAATCTCTTTTTCATTTTCCAAATTCTGAAAATTTAAAGAAAAGTCTTCTTCTAAATCTTTATTAGTATATATAGCTTGTGCAATTCCAATAATATAATTAATTGGTTTATTAACTTTTAATTTATTTTGTTGAATAGTTAAATTAAATAATTTATCAATATCATCATTATTAATTTGTTGGTAATCATTATTATTATAATTTTCAATGTTATCTAATTCTTTATAATATAAACTTAAAATTTCTTCAATTAAATTTAAAAGATAATGATTAGGTAAAATTTTTCTTGTTGATAAATGTTCAAATATTTCAATAAAAGAAAGAGCTTTTGATAATAAAGAATAATTTTTATTTTTTAATTGTTTTAAACATAAATTATAATACACATATATTATTCTATAAATATATTTTCTTAAAGAAACTTTTAATAAAGATAATATTTTAATTATATCATTTTTAATAATATCAATATCATATTTTTCAATAAAACAAATAAATACATTTAATACACACATTACTATTGTTTCAGGTAATTCTAATATTTTATTTTCAATACAATAACTTTCTATTAAATCAGGAATTTTATTTTCTTTAATTATTATATAAGGAGGAAAATTTTTAATTTTTAAAGAAGGAAAAATTTCTTCAATTTTTTCTTTTTTTAAATTATCAATTAAATGAATATATTTTGATAAGATAGAAGAATCTAATTCAATTCTATTATATTTATAAGTTATTGGTGTTTTTGAATTTTCTATTTTTTTTTCTATAAATTCAGAATTTAATTCATTAGCAAAAAATTCTTGTAAATTTTCTTTATAATACAAATAAAAATTATAAAAATTAATTTCAGTTTCAATATTAAATTCTTTATGAATATTATATAAAATATCAAATAAACCTATATAATCAATAATAATATCTTCTTTTAAATTTTTTAAAATAATTAATTCATCAATTAAAATATAAATAGTTTCTAACATATCTAATTTACTGTTTCCACAAATATAATTAATATAAGTATCAAATTTTAAAGATTCTAAAAAATATTGTATAAAAATTTCTTCTTTATTATTTAAACCTAATTCTCTTAAATTATTTTCTTTATTATTTAATTCTATTTCTATTTTACTTTTATCAAATTCATAATATTTTCCTTCAATATTAGGTTTATCTAATTTTTTAATAGATATTAAAGGATAAACTAAAACAAAGACATTAATATAAAATTCAAAAAATATATTTTGAATTTTTTTATTTAATTCAATCACATTATTACTTTCTTGAAAGAAAAAATCAGAATTTCTTATTTTTTCAGAAGTCATTTTTTCTAAAATTTCCTTTAAATTAATATAAATATTTGTAATACATTTTTCTAATCTTCCATTTAAATTTTTTTTCTTAAGAATAGAATTTAAATAATTATATAATTCCTTTAAATTATTATCTTTATTTTTAGAATCAAAACAATAAATTTCTGCATTATTAAGATCAAGACTAAAATGAGGAGTTGCAGGTAAAAGTTTTTCATATTTATTATTATAATATAAATTAAATCCTAAAATATTTGAATTTGGTCTTCCAATTAAATTAGAATCATCATTTTTTAATTCTGATAATCCCGCAGAAACAATTGACCAATTATACATTGTATCTAAAGGAAAATTAAAATTTGTTAAAACTAATATAAATATATTTAATATTTCTAACTCAGTACAAAAAACATTTATTTGCTTTTCTAATAAGATTAATAAAAATACTTTTATTATATTATCTGGTGTTAACATTGCAACTATTTTACATATATTAATATCGTAAAATGGATATCCTGATATTTGTTTTATTTTAAGACATTTTTGGTTTTGTAAATTATAAAATTGATTTTCATTTTTTATTAAAGAATATTCATATAAAGTATGATAACAAAAGAAACATAATGATTCATTTGAATAAATTGGTGCTGGAATATAATTTAAAATATTATATATTTGTATTTCTAAAGGAATTTCAATATCATTAATATTAAATTGCTCTTTTATTTCTTTTGATAATTGATTAAATAAACCAAATAATTGATATTGAGATAATATTACAAAAAATTTAGGTATGAATATTTTTATTTTTTTATATTTTTTTATTTCATAAAAATTATAACAATAAGCATTAAATGATAATTTTAAATTTTCTATTGTTGAATTTGTTTGAAAGATATAATTCCTATTTTTATTTTCTATATTATTATTATTTGTTTCTTCTGAATAATAAAAGATTGGAGGAGAAGGTAATAAATATTTTATTAACAAATTTAAAGAAATTATTTCATATTTAAAATCTGAAGATATTATACTTAATATTGAAGGATATGTTTTAATTTGAAAAGGAATTAAATTTTCATTATTATCAACTGTAGGAAAATCTAATTTAGAATAAGAATTTGTTTCTATAATTTTAGTAACTTCTTTGTTTATAAAAGAATTTTCATATCCAACAATTAAAAATAATTCAATTAAATTATGTGAAAAACCACAAAAAGAATATCTTTTAATTTCATTATTAAACATAAATATAAAAAAAATTTCGAAAAAATAAATTTATTATTCTTTAAAAAAATAAATTTTAATAACTTAAAAAAATGTCATGGAAATTAACAATGCAAGAAATAAATGATTACAAAGCAGTATTTGCAGTATGTGACAAAGATCATGATGGAAAAATAAGTGCAACAGAAATGGGAGGAGTGATGAGAACTTTAGGAAAAAATTTCAGTGATAAAGAATTTAATGAAATAATTGATAAAATAGAAAATGAAGGAGATGGATTTGTTGAATTAGATAAATTTTTAACTTTAATGGCTGATATTAAAACTGATGATAATGAATTAAGAGAAGAACAAAGTAATTTAATTAATGCTTTTAAATATTTTGATAGAGATAGAACTGGGTTTATTGATTATAATGAATTTAAACATATTTTAACTACGGTTTCTGAAAAATTAACTCCTATGGAATTAATGAAATTAGATGAATTGTGTAAATCACAAGTTGATGATAATGGAAGGTTTAGATATAAAGATTTTCTTGAGTTAATTTTATTGAGATAAAAAAATAAATTTTTATTTTTTTTTTAAGGAGTTTTTATTTTTTTTTTGATTAATTGATTATTATTTATTTTATTTTTTTTTTTGAGAATGAAAGCGATTTATATAATTTATTTTTTAATGAATTATATATTTATTTTTTTTAAGGAATTCATATTGGGAATTATATAGAATAAAACAAATATTTAACCAAATAAAAATAAATATAATTATTGAAGATTATTAAAATTCTTATTTAAAAAATAATTTTAATATAAATCTAATATGAAATAATTAATTTTATGACGTAGTATATTAAAATAAATATTAAATTTACTCATTATAAACAATTAATAGGTATTTACTTCAAAAAGAGCATTGAAAATAATAAAATGTCAGAATCAAAATTCCAAAAAAACAATAATGAAATAATAATAAGAAAAAATGAAAAAATAAATCTAAATATATTAACAACTCCATTAAAGCAATGTAGAATAATTCAAAAAAATTTAGTATACATAATAGGATTATCACAAGAAATAATAAGTAAAGAAAAAGAATTAAGAAATTTTGAATATTTTGGTCAATATGGTAAAATAATAAAATTATTAATTAATAAAACTAAAACATATAATCTAAATGGAATAAATGGACCAAGTTATTCATGTTATATAACATATTCAAATGAAACTGAATCATCAATTGCAATTTTAGCACTTAATAATGCTATAATTAATAATCATTTAATAAAAGCTTCTTATGGTACTACAAAATATTGTATTCATTTTTTAAATAAAACTACTTGTTTAAATAAAGATTGTGTTTTTTTACATTATTTTGCTAATGATAATGATATTTTATATAGAGATGAAATGATTAATAATAAAAATATATTTGAATATCAATATTTAATGGCTATTCAACTTAGTAATATTTTCAATGTGAATAAAAAATTTGAATTGGAAAATATTAAAAATCAAAAAACTATATTTCCTAATGCTTATAGTGTTTATAATAAAGATATTGTTTTAAGTTATATTAAACAAAATATGATAAATGATAAATTGTATAAATTTGAGAATTTAAATTTTGATATAAATAAAATTTACTTATCTAAAAATAAATCAAGATTTAGTTTTGTAAATGAAAAAGATAATAATATAAATTCAATATATAAAATAGAAGTTCCTATTTCTCTTCAACATTTTATTTCTGAAAATTTAAGATATTCTATAATATGTAAAAAAGAACAAAATGAAATAATAGATTATTATTTTTCTCATTCATATGATTCAAATAATATTTGGGGTTATTTAATATCTACTTTAAATATGTGGAAAGAATATAATAATAAATCTCTAAGAAATAAAAATGAATTTCAAAATGATAATTAAGAATTCATTTAAAAATCAATTAAAATATTTTGTAAATAGTTTTTATACTTTTCATCTTTTATTTACTATATTAATACTCTTTGATTAGAATATAAGTGTATGACTTCATATGTTTACAATTATTTAATTTTAAATTAATATTTAAAAAATCACAAAATTAATTATTTTATTTATTAAAGAATTTATTTAATTTTATTTTAAATAAATTTTTTTCTATGGAAAAATTTGATATAAAAATTTCATATAATAATGATTCTACATCTTTTCAAATAAATAAAACAGCTTCCTTAGGTAAATTAATAAAATTTATTGAAGAAAATTTTGAAGAAATAAAAAATCAAAATTATGAAATCCTATATAATAATATGGATATAAAATTGATAAATTTATCTCAGAAATTAATTTCAATATTTAAAGATGAAGAAAATGAAATATCTTTAAATTTAATAAATGTAGAAGAACAATCAAACTCAAATTTAAAAATTAATATTATTTGTTCTTACGAAAGTAAAATAATGAATTTTTCAATAAATCCTTCTTTAACATTTCAAAAATTTAAATATAACATTTTAGCATTTTTCCCTGAATTAGATCAAGATAATTATATAATAAATTATAATGATACTGATATAACAAATATTTATTCAAATGATAAATTAATAAAAGATATTTTTAATATAAATTTATCTTCATCAAATTCTCTTTTAAATACAATAGAAATTAAATTAGAAAGTAAATTAAAAACAATAATAGAATATTATAAAAGATGTTCTTTTTGTCATGATAAAAAAGCAAATAATATATGTAAAAAATGTTGTATTGCAAATTGTGATAAATGTAGTTTTCAAGATAATCATCATTTAACTAAAAATTTAAATTATATTTTAATAAGAAAATTTAAAAAATTCGAAAAAGATACTTTAAATGATATTTTAGAAAAAATAAATTTAATTAAAAGAACTAATGAGAAACTTAATAGTGATAATTTAAGTGAATTTTTATTAGAAAAAATTGAGTTAATAAATACTAAATTTATAAGTAGTAAAGATGTTATTATTAAAATTAAAGATACTCAAATGAATAATTTAAAAATAATTTTAGATAATATTATTAATAAACATCATCCTGAAGAAATTTCAACAAAATTAAATAATTTTTATAATGAAGTTTTAAATTATAAAAATAATCCTTTTTATGATTGTGAAGAATCAATGAAAAAAATAAATGAATATTTAAAACGTTTAAATAATTTAATTTCAAATTTTGAAGAATATAAAAATATGTTAGATGAATTTGTTGAAAAATATAATAAATGTATTGATTTATGTAATAAAATAGAAAAAATTTTAGATAAAGCTTTAAATGATTTTATAAATGTTTTTAAAGGAATTTCAATAACTCAAAATTGTTCTCAATTAATGAAATTATATAATAATTCAAAAATATTAATTTATAATTATGATTCAAATCAATTTAATTTAATTGATTTTATTGATGAAGATAATAAATTTAAAAATAATTTTAATAATTTTATTCAAGTTAATTATACTTATAATAATCATCCTCAATTATTTATTATTACTGGAATGACAAGTGATGATTTTTTTATTTATGATAATCCTACTAATGAAATGAAATATATTGGAAGTTTAAAATATTCACATTATTGGTATCCTAATTTAATTCCTTTTAGAAAAAATTTTGATAATAAAAGCCAATTATTCTTATTTTGCTTAAGTGGATCTTATACTAATAAATGTGAAGTTTTAGTTTTTAAAGAAGAAATTATTAATGATAAAGAAGAAGAAAAAAAAGAAGAAGAAAAAAAAGAAGAAGAGAAAAAAGAAGAAGAAAAAAAAGAAGAAGAAAAAAAAGATGAAGAAATAAAGGAAGAAGAAAAGAAAGAAGAAGAAAAAAAAGAAGAAGATTTAGGTGTAATAGAAAATAAAGATGGAATAAGTGGAGTAGAAGCAGTAGAAAAAGCATTAAAAGAAATGAATTTTGAAGAAGAGAAAAAAGAAGAAAATAAAGAAAATAATAATAATAACAATAATAATAATAATAATAATGAAAATAATAATAACAATGATAATAATAATAATAATGCAAACAATAATAATGAAAATCTTGAAAATAAAGAATTAGAAAATAAAACTTTTAAATTAGAATGGAAAGAAATTCCAAATACAAAAATAAATCACGGTCAATCAATATCATTTATATTAAATAACAAATATTTATATCTTTTATTTGGTTATGATTCAAAATTAAATCAAATAAATATAATAGAAAGATTAAATATCGAAGATATAAATTCTTTATTGATTGAAAACGGAGAAGCTAAATCTAATTGGGAAAATATTGAATATAAAAATCCAAATAATATTCCTAATGAAATTTATTATAGTTCTATTTTAAAAATAAATGATAATAAAATTTTACTTTTAGGAGGTTTAAAAGATAAAAATGAAGTTAATGGATTATATAAATTTGATGCAAATGAAAATTCTATTTTAAAATTTGAAAGTAAAATTAATATTGAAAATGTTAAATTTGTTAATGAAAAAAATTTTATTTTGTTAAATCAAGATAAATCAAATGAAGATAAAGATAAAAAAGAATTTGGTATTATTGATATTAATAATACAATTCATTTAATTTCAGAAAAAAAATTAAATTATAGAGCTACAATATTTAAACAAACTGAATAAAATATTATTTAATTTTTTAAATGAAATTTATTTAAATTTAAAAATAAAAGTTTTTGAAACCTAAAAAAAATTATATAAATAATTAATATAAATAATAATAGATAAATATAAAAAATTAACTTTTTCACTAAAAAAAATTAAAAAGATTAATAAAAAAAATATATATTTAAAATAAAATGATAACAAGCCCATATGTTTTAGGAGATTTTATGTCTCATCAATCAAACATAACAGATAAATTAATATATAACAATTTACAAGAATATACATATTTCATAAAATTTACATTATATTTTTCCATATTTCAAATTATAACATTTACAGGATTTAATTTATTTACTTTTATACCTTTATTATCTTTAATAGGACTTTCAATTTTTCTTTTATTAAATCTAAAAGAAGAAAAAATTGATAGTGATAATGATTATTCTTCAACTAATGATATTATTGGAATTGGATTTACTGTTTCCATTTTATGTATTATTGTTTCTCTTATTGATATTTTTCTTGTTTTATTTATTTCAAGACATCAAATTTCTTTTCTTTGGAATTTAAATAATAAATTTGAAAATAGATTTGCACTTTTTAGTTGTTTTATTGTCTTTAGTAGATTATTTATTAGTTTTATTCATATGATTTGGATGAAAAATCTTTCAGAAAAAACTAATACTTTTAGTATGGTTAATAAAACTTCAAGTTAATAAATTATTTAAATAACATTTAAAAAAAACAAATTTTTTAAATTAAAATTCTTAACATAATAAACAATTAAATAATAATAAATTTTGATAACAACTTATTTTACATTAAAATACTTAAAAAAATATATATATATATATTACCTACCTTTTTAAATTTTTTCTAAACATTTCTGCCATTCCTTTAACAAAAGCAAAAGCTTCAGGTTGTAAATCATTTTTACATTCATTAACAACAAAGAAAGAAAAACCTCTTTGTACATTTTCAAAAAAATGACCTTTATTTCCAATAATATGAATAATATGAAGAAGATTAGCTCTTTTTAATACAAAAGTAATTTTATTATTTTGAGAATAATCAATAGCTTTTTTTCCACTATTACTTAAAGTGAAAGGATTAGCATAGAATAATAATAAATAAATAATAGCTTCAAAATTATTATTAATAACAGCTAAATGTAAAGAAGTTTTTCCTAAGAAATCTTTTGCTTCAATATCTGCTCCGTAGTTTATTATTTTTGGTATTATTTGATATAAATTTCTCATTGAAGACCAATGAAGTGGTGTTCTTTTAAATATATCATAATCTAATGAACATGATTTATTTTCATCTAATATTTTTTCTGCTAATATTCTATTATTTTCTTTTATTTGAAATAATAAATTTTTCGTTTCTGGATTTGAAAAAGAATAATTTTTTAATTTATATTCTGAATAAAATTCTTTTATTGTTATTTTTAATCTTTTAAAATGTAATGCTGCTTTTGATATTGAATTTTTAAATTTGGAATATAATAATTTTTTAGAATTTATATTTTTTGTTTTTTTTTCAGTTTTTTCCATTTTTTCGATTTCTTCTTTTATTTCTTTTTTTATTTTAAATACTTTTAATGATTTAAAATTTTCTTTTTCTTTTTTTTTTATTACATTATCTTCTTTATCTCCATAATAACGATATTTTTCAGAAAATTTTTTATTATTTATTACACTAAAAGGAGAAAGAAAAAATTTTTCATTTTCTCTTTTTAAATTATCTATTAAAATTTTATTATAATTTGTTACTATTGAAGGTAAACCAGTAAATTTTTTACATGAAAAATTTCGTTTATTTACTATAAAAGGATATTTATTTTTTATTATTATTTTTCTTATTATCTTTTTATTACTTCTTTCACTTTTATATTCTTCTGAAAATAAAGTACTGTTAAAAGTAGAAAAATTTCCTTTTATTTTTAAATTTATTGTATTTAAGGAATTTAAATTATTGTTTCTTCCTTTAATTTTTATTTGAGTTTTATTTAAATTGTTAAAATTTAACTTCTTTATTATTGGTGATGTGTTTATTTTTGAATTTTCTTTTATTGTTTTACAAGAAAATGATTTTATGTTCATTTTGTTTTTCCCTGATTCTATTCTACAATTATCTAATTCTTCTGTTTTGTTTTGTTTTTGAATATTTAATGTTGATGATTCTTTCATATATTTTTATTTTTTTATCATTTAATAACTTTAAAAAAAATATATCAAATAAATAAACATAAATAATATTAATTGTATAAAAAAATAAAAAATTATTTAAAAAAATCCAATAAAAATATAAAATTTTAATATTAATCAATATTTTTTTTATTTTTATTTCAAAAGATTAAGATTTTAATTATTATTTTTATTTTAATTCCTATAATTATGATAATAATGATTATTATTATATTGTTTATATTTTATATGAAGCTTTTTTTTAATTCTTTCGAGTAACACTTATAATATTATTTACATAGCCACATTCACATTTTTCATTTTCAATAGGAATATTTTCTTTACCACATTTCATACAACTCCAAACTTTATTATTCTTTTTTTGAATTCCTCCTCTTCTTCTTCCACAATTTTTACATTTTTCTTTTATCATTTCATTTTTTACTTTACAAAATTCACAAATCCATTCATCATCTATTTTATTTTCTTCATCAAATATTCTATTATTTTCTTCTAATTTTTTTATATCATTAGAATCAAAAAATAAATTTTTATTATTATTATAAGCCTCTTCATCATTACTTTCATAATAATTTGAATTTCTATCAAAAGGATTTTCATTTGAATTTTCATTATTTGTATTATTTTGAAAATTCGAATTATTTTCACTATTAAAAGGATTAATAACTCTTTCCTCATTAAAATTATTATTTAAATAATTTCGATAATTTTGATTAATTAATTTTTCAATAATTTCATTTTTAACATTGCATTTAATACAAATTGAATTATTAGGAGAATTAATTTGATTACATTGACTACAAATCCATTCTCCATCATTTAAATTTTGATAATAATCATTATTATTTTCACGATCATTAATTTCATCTCTTTCTTTATATTTATTATATAATTTTTCATATATTTCAAAAGAAATATTAAATTCACATTCATTTTGATTTTTAGCATTATCTTCATAAAAAATTGCTATTGGTAAATATCTATTTTCTACAATAAATTCTATTACTTTTTCCCATAAAGAAAATACAGTTATTTTTGTATCATTATATAAATAAAACATTTTTTCTTTTACATTATAAAATAAACTTACATAATGATTTGATGATAATAACATTAAACCTCTAAATTTATAATTTTTATTGTTTTTAACTGTTGTAAATAATTCATTTGCTTGAAAAGAACAATTTATCATACATAAAATTTTAAATAAAGTTGAAAAATCAATTATTTTGTTATTATTATATGATATTTGAAATATAAAATAATATCCTGAATATAAGCAATTTTGATTAAAATATACATTTGAATTATTACATTTAGGACAAATTTTTTTTTCTAAATTAGAATATTTTATTAAATTTTCTTTAAAAGAATTAAAATCTTTTAAATATATATTTTCTTTTTCAATTATTTCATTTAAAAAAATTAAATACATAAAATTATTATTATCATAATTCATTTTTTGATTTAAATTACATTTATTACATTTAATTTCTTCTTTAATATTTATATAAAATAAATTATGAATAAAACATTTTAAATGACAATTTTCATCATTAAATCCAATATAATGAAAATCAGAAGTAATATAAGTATGAATGAATATTAATAAAATATTTAATAATTCAATTGGATCTCCTTTTTCATTTATTTGAAATTCATTTTTATTTTTAAAATATTCTGCTAAAGAAGATCTAAAATCATTTGTTTTTAGAATATTTTCTTCTTCATTATTTTGATAAGCAGATAATAATAATAATAATTCCTTTATTATTTCTGGAGTTTCTTTATAAATTTGAAAATTCTCATTTAATAAATTATATCTTAGAAATTTCAAATTATATATTGTTTGAATACATACATTTATATAACAACTATTTTCTCTAAAACCATTTTTTAATCCTACTAATGAATTTTTTGTTGAGGTTACTTTTGCAAAGTTTTTTGATGAAGAATAAGTCTCATCAGGAATATCTGAATTTATTGAATCTAATTTTAAACTTGGCTTTTTCATTTATATTTAATATTAAAATAAAGAATATATTTTTTTCAAATTTAATTTAAATAATATTAAATAATTTTATATATATGATGTTCCTCAGAAAAATTTTTTTGGGGAATCGTTTTTAAAATCAATTATTTGAAATTTAGTCTTTTTATTAGAATAAAGTTTTAATTAATTTAACATTACAAATACGATTAACTTTATTTTAATAAAGTTGACTGTTTTTATTTAAACCAGATATACTTATCTTCATGATTTTTCATAATTTAAATATAATTTACCAATTAAATCAAAATTTCTTCCTTTATTTCTAGATAATTTTTAGAGTTATCATTAATTCCTTTTTTTCAAATATTACTTTAATTATTTTTTTAATTTTTAAATCAAATCTTCATTCAATTTATTATATTTCATAATCACTATCACTATCATAATCTCTATCAAACTCTGAAATTTCATATGTTACAATAACAATTCCATTTGATTCATTAAATTCAATCACAGGTGGAGAATTAGAAATAATAAATTGAGACTTTGGAATTTTAAAGACTAATCTAAATTCACCATCTTTCATATTTTCTTCTTTAAAACATAGATCGTCTATTTTAGGAAATTTAATTGTTCCTTTGAAAATAAAATTATAAAAACCCCTAATTGGATATATTCTAGGTTTGAAATCTAATATTTCTCCTGGAAGTTCTATTGTAATAATAATTTTATCTTTTTTTATTTGACAATCAAAATTAGGTTCTATTATATCTATTATATTCTTACAAAAATCAAGAATTTCTATTTCATCAATCAAACTATGTTTTAATTTAATTGGTTTATGTTGTTTAATAGTGATTTTTCTTTCATTTTCATTATATTCAATTGATTCTTCTTTTATTAACCTAGAAGACAATGCAAAATACTTTTCAAATCTTTCAATAACATCATAATTTATAGCTTTTTTATTACTTCTTAAAATATCTCTTAAATAATCTATTGTACTTTCATTATAATATTTTCCTGCTTCACTTCCTTCTTTTGCCATAAATAAATGAACAATAAATATTATTTTATTATTATATTTATATTTTTCAGTATAATAAATATCATTAATTGATTTATCTTCTTTTTCACTAAAATAAGTATTGATGATTAATTCTCCAAAAGTAATAGAAGTAAGAACATTATCAGAAATAAAAACTTTAACATCTTTAATCTTTTCCAAAAACATATAATTATGTATAATAAAAATAAATTTTTGATTCCATAATCCTCTTTTAATTCTATTAATCAATTTTTGATCAATATAAGTTAACTGTCCAACAACAATAATTAAAATATCACTACAAAACAAAATAAAGTTTTGTAAGAACTTTTCAGTAATTTTTTTATCACTTATATATTCAATTAATTCATCTTTACTTTTATTTTTAAAATCTAAATTAAATTCTTCTTGACTTACTAACAAAGGAGCTTCACTTCCTGCAGAATCAAGAGCAATAACTCCATATTCTCCAATAGGATATTTAACAGAAATTCCTTTTGTTCTAAGTCCAGAAGGTAATTTATAACCTGTAATTTTTGATAAAATATATGTTTTTCCAACATTTAAATTTCCTAATATTCCTATTTTGTTTGTATTTTTCATTTTTTGATTATTGTAATTATTCATTCCTTCTTCTGATGCTTCTACTTTTATACCTTCTTTTATACTTTCTTTTAATGAATTCATATTTATTATTATATCATAGTTATCATATGTATCCATTTTATTTTTGTTAATCGTTTTTTTATTTATAATAAATATAAAGGTTCAGTGATTATTAAAATTTACAATATCTTTTGAGTTTTTTTTTGTTAAATATTATCATTATTTTTAAAAAGAATATCATAACCATTATTCAAATTAAAACTAAAATATTTGTATTAAGGAAATCTTATTAAATTATTTGTTTTTTTTTGAAAAAAATAAATTAAAATATCTAAATAAATAATTTAGTTATTTGATTTATATTATTTTAATTTTATATTTTTGTGAAGAACAAAATTAAATGTTTTAAACATTAAACAAAGGATTATTTCGAAAATATAAAAGAAAATGTCCTTAATTCAAAAAAAAAGTTTATTTAACTGCAAAACAAGGGAATGATAATGATAACTTTTTAAATTTGTAATAGAAATAAAAGTGATTATAAAACACCCATTCAGTATCTATTTATAAATATTCTATGACATTTTATTTTTAAGGAACTATTTAAACAAGATATTATATAAATAAAGAAATTAAAATTAGAATTCTAATTTTTATAAAATTTATTTGAATTTTTAAATCTTTATTTTTGTAATTTTAATAATGAAATAAAACAATATAAAATATATTTGATATATTTTATTTCAAGATGAAGAATCTAATCTTAAAATCTGAAAAAAAAAATATATTAAATTTTTTAATTAAAATAAAATATTGATAGTATTTATTTAAGTTTGATTGAAACCCAAATTTACGAAAATAAAAAGATATCTTCAAATAAATAATTTGTTTATATCATTGTTATAATAAGCTTATTTTGTTTATTTAAAAAATTAAACTTGTATTTTTAAAATTTTAGTATCAATCACATAAAATTTATTTATTTATATTAATGAATTATTCGTTGTGATTTTATATCATATAATCATTTTATTAGAAAGAAAATTGATAATATTTTAATATAATTGTCTATCTATATAATATTATTATTAGCTAATAAATAAAAAAATTAAAATTTGGTTTCTTAGAAAATGATTGTTTAAATTATAAAAATTGAATTTATATATTTATTTATTCATAATATTAATATTTTTTAGTAATTAAATAATACTATATTTAATTGTTTGATGATAAATTTTTGAAAAATCAGTAATTTGATTATGATTATTTTCTTTTTCTGAAACTAAATATTTTCTTTTAATTTTTTCACTATGAGGATTATAAATAATAGCAATATTAGGAAATTCATATAAATCACAATTTCTAAATCTTTTCATTTTTAAAAATTTATTATCTGTACTTTGATATTTACCATTCATATATCTTTCATATTCTTTTCTTTTATTTAAATCTACTGTTTTTAATAAAATATCATTTACATCAGAAAAAAGTTTATTTTTGTTTTTTTCATATATTGATAAATAAAGTTCATAATCTTCATTACAATCTAATACAATATTATTCAAATCTTGATTTATTAATAATATTATTTTATTGAAAAAATCAAGGAATAAATTTATTATATTTATATTATCATTATCTTCAATATTTATTCTATAAAAATTTTCTTTAAATTCATTTGAAAAAATAATTATTTGTTCTCTTGATAAAATATCTAAATCTATTATTTCTTTAACAAAAACATCAAATAAATTCATAATTGAATAATTATTTAAACATAAACTCTTTTGGATAAAAGATTCATAAACTTTATTAAACAAAGAAAAAATAGTACAAATATTTATAAGAGTATTTTCATAATTAATTATTTCATTATTTGAATTATAAAAAGGAATATTAAATAATTTATTTGTAAATTTTGAAAAAAGAATAAAATAATATTCTGAAGAAATTTTAAATAAAGAAATTCCTAAAAGCAATTGAATTATAAGTGGATTATCATTAACTTTACTTATAAATTCATTTTCTATTTTTCTTCTAAAAAATTGATATTTAATAGTATTATTATGATGAATTAAAGAAATAAATTTTGCTCTTGTATCAAATTTTTCAATATTAATATTATTAGAAAATAATTCAACAAAAGATTTATTATTTTCATAACAAATAATATTTTTATATAAAGGAGAACTATCTTTAACATTTCCAATTTGAATAATATTATAATTATCATCAACACCATAATTATTATTAATTAATTCAATAAAACCTTTTTGTTCTTTAATTTCTCTTTCTGAAAAATTATTATATTCATCCTTAGGAAAAGCAAAAATAAATTTTTTTTTAATATAATCTCCTAAAGAATCTTTCATTAAAGTTAATAAATTTTGTAAAATAGAATTTTGATAAATTGTATCATTAATATCAATAAAAATAATACCAATAGTATATTTATTTAAATTTTTTTGATTATAATAAATATATTCTTATAAATTATATAATGTATCTAAATAAATAAATCTTAAAATAAGAGTAAGAGAATTATCTTTATCAATATAAATATCTGAATCATAAATTATTGTTTCATTATTATTTGATTTTATTAATGAAGGATTAATATTTAAATTTTGTAAAATTTCAGAATTTATAATTAATTCTTTTTCAGTGAAAATATTTACTTGAAGATAATTAATATAATTTTTATTTCCATCATTTTTATATTTTTCTATTAAAAAATATTTTAAATCATCATAATTATAAAGTGAAAAATCATTTTTTAAATAATTACATTTTAAATTTCTAAAAGCAATATTTTCATTAGTATTCATTAAATTAATATCTTTTCCATAATTCATTAATTCTTTAATGTATTCTTTATTTGCTTTACTATTAATAGAATATAATCTTAAAATTGAAAAAATTTTATGTTTTCTTCTTTTTTCAAAAATTTTAAGATTTGATAATTTAATTTTATATTGTTCTAACATATATTTTAATATACTAAAAAAACGACATTTTTTATCATAAATAAGTCTTTCAATATAAGGAAAAGAAGTTTGAATAAAATATTTTATAATATTTTCATTATAATTATTTTTAATAATTTGAGAAGATATTTTAATGACTTTTTTAGGTGATACTGTTTTAATTGAAGAAATACTTAAATCATCTATATTTTTCTTATCAAAAGAATTAATATTAAAAGAACTAGAAAAATTAATATGACTATTATTAGATGTAATTAAATTATTTTGATTACTTTTTTCATTAATTTTTTTTTGTATTTTATTAATATCATTATCATTACTTTTATTATCTTTTTCACTTTTATTATCAAAAATCTCATTAAAAGTTTTATTAGTAATAAAACTATTATTTTGTTCATTATCATAATCATCTTTTCCAATAACAATATCTTTTCTCTTTTTTTTTTCCATTTTACTTTGAACATATCTTTTATTAGTTTTAATAGGAGCTTCTAAAAAATTATAATTATGATAATTTTCTTCTTTAATTAAATCAATTTTATTATTAAAATCAGTTCCAATTCCAAAAGGAGAATAACCTTTAGAATTAATACCATACCAATCTAAAAAGTTTATAACTTCATTTTCATCTTCAAAAGGTAATTTATCAATAATTTCTTTAATTGACATTTTATTAATTAAATAATCATGTTTTACTTCATCAACATTTGGTTTTTTTTCATAAGAAATTGAATTCATAAAATTAAATCTAATTTCATTAAAAAATAAAACCATTAAACATGAAGTTAAATAATCACATTCTTTACTTTTTAATATTTTCATAAATAAAAAAGCATCTTTTGTTAAAATACTTTTTGATATTTTTAAAACTAAAGATAATTTTTTTCCTTTTCTTAATTGATAAGAAATTTTAGATAAAATACTCATAAATTCAATTGGTTTTTGTTTAAGAGAAAAAAGAATAAAATAAGATAAAAATTCTTCTTTATTAGGACTAATATATATATCATTATTATTAGGTTCTAAAATTTTTTGTTTTTCACTATATTCATAAAAATTACTTAAAGAAGTAAGAGTTAAATTTAATTGTTCCATATTTAAATTATATAATCCTTGTTCACCTTTAATAGTTTTAATATCAATAGTTTCATTTAAACAAATAATTAAAAATCTAGCAATTTGTTCATGACAAATAATACAATTTTTATTACTTTTCATATTATTTAATATAGTGAAATTTTTTCTAATTGCTCTAAATCTATCAATAACAAAAAGACATATTTCTTTAAAATCAATAGGTAATAAATTAGTAAATTTTTTATTTTTAAATTTATCAGAATCAATAATTTCATTTAATATATAATTCATTGTATCTCTTAAAGCTTTTGGAGTTCTTAAATCTAATGGATCTACTTTATTTAAATCTCCTCCTGATCTTGTATAAGCTTGAATAGCAAATTCAGGTTTAATTTTCTTAATAATTTGTTGTGTTTTATTATCATAATAAGTTTTCTTAGGGTCTAATTCAAATACACTTAATAATTTCTGTTCTTCTCTTTCTTTCATTTCTCTTTCACTACACATTCCATTTAATAATGGAATTATTTTTTCTTCTTTATTATTATTATCTAAAGTATTAAATATATTATTATTATTAATTAGTTTGTCATTATTATTTGTTGTTAGAATGTTTAAATTTTTATTTTGACTTTTTTCTTTTTCTTCTTCTAATTTCTCTTTATCGTGTTTATTCTTTAATATTAGGAAATCTTTTATATCTATTTTTGGCTTTTCAGAAGAAGAAATAATTGGATTTTCTAATGTTGAAATACTTTCTGTTTTTTCTTTTGATTCTAAAGATTCATTTTCTTTTTTATTTATTACATTCTCTTTTAATGATTTTTTGTCTTTAAATTTTTTTGAAATTGACTTTCTTAATTTTTTTATTGGTTTTTTTTCTTTTTTTTCTTTTTTTTCTTTTTCTTCTTTTTCCATATAAGAATTTTTTTTTTGAAATGTTTTTTTTATTCTTTTTGATTTTTCTCTAAAATTATGTTTTTGATTCTTAAAAAATTCATTTTCATTATAATTTATTTTTTCATTTTTTTTTCTTAAATAATAATCATTTCCTTTATTTAAAATAATATTTTCATTAGGAATATGTTCTTCATCATCATTTTTAATAATTTTACTTTTTAATTTATTTTTAGGAAATTGACTATTAATATTATTAGGAAAATTTTTTTTTGATTTGAAATTATCATTAATATTTTTTTGATCAAATTTATTTTTTGCATAATTTTGAAAAGTAGTTTGCATTTGAGGAGTAAGAAAAGGAGGATTTAATTGATTATAAGGATGATTTTGATTATAATTAATTGGTCCCATTCTAAAATTTGGTGGATAATTATTAGGAAAATTATTTGGAAAATGAGGTTGAAAATTTATTTGATTTTTATGAAAATTTTGATTCATTTGATTTATATTTTTATGATATTGATTATTCATTGGTTGATTTATAATTTTTTGATTGTTTAAATTATAATTATTTGGATTTTGATTATTTTTATTTAAATTTTGGAAGTTTTGGTTATTTTGAAATAAATTAAGTACATTTTCCATTTTTTATTTTTTGTCTTAAGAAATATTTTGATAAAAATTAAAAAATAATAAATTAATAATAATAATATCATTGTTTATAATAGCTATATATTATATTTTTATTTAAAAAACATAAAAAATTGAATAAAGAAAAATAAAATTTAATTTGAGAAATTCCTTAACAATCTCTTTAATTTAAGTTTCTTATTTTCAATAAATTTTTGAGATATAATATAATTTTTAGTATTTTTAGAATTAATAATAGGTAATTGTTTAATTAAAGAATTTTCATAAGATAAATTAGAATAATTACTTTTAGAATGAGTAGAACAAATAGAAGAATTATTATTTACGAAATTATTTCTTCCTTTTTTAACTTTAATAAATTGGTCTTGAAAATTATATTTTAAACTAATAATAACTTTTCTAAAAATAGGATTAGAAAATTTTAATCTTGTTACAAAAGGAATAAAACTAAAAGTATTTTCATTATTATCAAAAGAAATAATACAACTATTAATTTTATAATCAACTGAAAAATTAATATCTTCTTTTATTGTTTCTAAAAATTCTTTTATTATATTTGATATTTCTATAAAAGAAGGAAGATTTTTTATTAAAACAAAAGCTTTTGATTTTGATATTAAATGATTATTAATATTATTATTTTTATTTAATATAAAACATGGTTCATCATCTTCTTCATTTATTATATTTATTATTCTTCTTTTATCATTTGGTTTTATTTCCGTTTTTTTATACGTTATTTTATAATTGTTTAATTTAATTTCTTTTGGAATTGTTTTTTCTAATATATTATAAAAGTCAGAAAATTTATTATATTTGTTTATTTCAATTTTTATATTTTTTCCATTATATAAAACCTTTATATTTATTATATTTTCTAATTCAGAATCACTGAATAATTCATTATTCATATTTTTTGACATTATTATAATTAAATGAATAAAAATAAATATTAGTTTTGTTTTTTAAATTTATTTATTTTTTTAAGTTAAATATGTTTTAATAATTTTATTTCATTGATTCTTGATTAAAAGTATTTTTGAAGATTTTATTTCTGGCATTGTTGAAAGGAGATTTAGGTAATTACCACAATCAAATTTAATTTGAAAATTTGAACGATTACTATTTGATTGTAAATCACTTTTTGGAAGTTGAATATCTATTTTTTTAAAAAGTAAATTTAAATCATTTTTAATTTCAGAATCTAAATTTAATTCTTCTTCAGTAATAATATTTTCATCATTTAAAATTTGATAATTATCACTTAAAGGATTATTACAAATATTTAAGAAAGATAAATTTTTATTTTTTGTAATAAACTCATAAACAATATCTAAATTATTACCTTCAATATTATTATCATATAAATTAATATATTGAAGTTTTCTGATAATATCTTGCATATTATTATTTAAGAATAAAGAAAAGAAATCATCATTTAATTCATTTCCTTTTAAATATAAACTTGATAAATTAAAGCATCCAATATTTTTTCTAAAGAATTCAAATAACATTTCATTTGTTAATGAACAATAAGATAAATCTAATATTTTAATTGCAATTATCATATTTTCAGATATTGAGATTTCATTTATTTTATTAAATGCTTTTGAAAAAAGAGAATTAAAACTTAAAAATTTAACTCCATAATCAAAGTTTGTTATTTGATTATTTAATTTATTAAAATAATCATTTCTTAAATTATTATCTGTTAAGAAAATATTATTATTTAATAAAACTAATATTTTTTCATTTAATTGATTTAAAATTGGTCTTGAAAAATTATTAAAAGTACAATTTATTACTCTTAATTCAGGGAAAAATTCAGGTGAAAAAGAAAATTTATAAATATTATTCTTTTGAAAATTCATTTCTCTTATTTCATAAAAGGTATTTTTAACTTGGAAAATAAATTGATTAAAATCTACTTTATTAATATAATTATTTGCAAATGAAATATATTCTAAAGAATTTTTTATTTCTTCGTTATGAATTAAACTATTTATAATTAAACAAAAATCTTCATTTATAAGAGAACATTTTTCAAAAGATAATTTTTTTAAGTTTTTAGGAAAATAAATAATTTTATCAAAATCAGAAATTAAATGACAATTAATTAAGGAGAATTTAGCTAAAGAAGGAAATTTATTATAAATTTTATTTTGAGTATCTTTTAAACTAACTTTTTGAACATTATTAATAATTAAAGTTTGTAATTCATTAAAAACACAATTTTCAGGTAAATAATTTTCATAATCATCAACACCATTAAATTGTAATTTTCCTAATTTTTTATAATTTTCAACAATAACTTTAATATCATTTTCTTTTTGTTTTTCATCATTTTCATCTTGTTTTTTATTAATATTTAAAACAAAATTTCTATTTTGTGATAAACTAGTTATTAAAGTTTTATAATTTGAATCTAAATTTGTTTTTTTTAAAGCTTTTGTAATATTAAATTTGTCTAAATCTAATTTTGGAAATAACCAACTTTTTAAAATACATTCTAAATTATCATTTAAAAATTCTTGAATTGGTTTATCTCTATTTAAATATTTTGGAATATGTAAAAATCTATTTAAAATTTTAAAATTTTCTTTTATTGTTTCCATTATTTGATTATGTAAATTAAATATCTTTTCAAGAACATTAGTATAATTTTTTGCATATGTTTTTATTCCAAATGAATGAGTTAAATCATTTTCTTCTGATAAATTAAAACTTTTTGTTATTCTTGTTGAATTATCTGTTATATATTTATCTATTTCATTTTGAAATTTTTCTAATTCAGTTTCTATTTCTTTTGTTTTTGTCTGAAGAATTGTTAGTGAGTTATCTTTTATTTTTCTTATTTTTTCTGTTATTTCTTCCTCGTATTTCTTACCAAATATTATTCTTAATGTTTGTCTTCCATTAAAACTATTATTTCTTTCTATGTCATTTATTTCATTTTCACCATCATTCATTATATTATTAATTTTTGTTTAAAACAATTATTTTTTTTCTTTTTTTTTTTACTTAAAATATTATTATTTCCTAATTTTAAAATTGCAAAAAAAAAAATCATTACTATTATATAAATAGATTAAACATGAGTTATGTTTTTTTTATCTTTAATTTTAAGTAATTATTTTGAATATATTAAAGAAAAAAAAAAATTAAAATATAAATTTAATTTATTACTATTATCTTATAAATTTTTAGTTTACAATATATGTAATTAATTATAATCTTCGTTACCTTTTTTTCATTTATCAGGGATATTTCCTTTCAAATTGAATTCATTTAAATCAACATTTTTTCCTCCTACATTTTGCTTTAAATTTTTTAAAGTAAAATAATTCCTAATTATATTTTCCTCGCTTAAAATTTTTTCTCTTTCCCCTGTTAAAAAATTAACATATTTATTTTGTTTAATATGAAGTAATCCTAAATAATATCTGAATCTACTTAATTTTTTAAATTCAGAAGCCATTTTCATAGTAAATTTAGATTCATATAAATTAATTTGAATAATAGAACTTTCTTGTATATAATTATTATTAAACAAAGAAGGTTTTTTGATAATATTTAATATATTATTATTAAGATTATTTTTCTTAAACGAAGTCATACTCTTTTTAATATTATTTTTTTTAGGTTTAATATTTATATTTTCTTCTAATTCGATATTAAAATCTTTTAAAGTTCTGAATTCATGAAATAAAAAAGAATTAATGGTTCTAACAAGTAATAATATAATTTCAATAATACCATTGATGCTTCCTGAAATATCTTGTAATTTTTTATAATTTCTTTCATATATATCCATTTTATTTTCTACCCAAAAATAAAAGACTCCGAAAATTAACTTTTCATTATTAATATTAATTAATTTTTCATTAAAATCAAATTTATATGAATTTTTATTTGATTCAATATCTAAAATTATTCCTTCATGTGTTTTAATTTGTAATAAATGAAAATTTAAATGATTAAAAGTAAAACCTTCTTTATTAAAAGCATTAGAAATTGAATGAAAAAAAGGTATATAAGGTTGTTTATATTCATTAATTTTTACTAAATTATCTATAAAAATAATAGAATAAGAATAAAATTCATTATATTTATAATTTATTTCTTCATTACTATAACAAGAATAATTATTAATAGAATTATTTTGACATTTCATTATATAAACACCATAAAAATTACCATTAATATTAGAAGTACCATTTTGTAAAGAAGGATATTCAAATCCATTTTCATTTTTAGAAAATACTTTATTTAAAGTTTTATTATACATTTCTTTAATACAAAGAGAATTATTTGAAAAAGCTTCAATAATTAAATTACTATTAATTCCTATTAAATCTTTTTCATCACAATAACTATAAATCCAATGATCAAATTTTATTGCTTCATAATTATTTAAATAAAAATATAAATCATTAACTGGAAGTCCTATTATTTGAAAAGCTCTTTTATCAATTTTATGAATTTTATCATTAGTATTATATATGTTTATATAATGTAATATTCCTGTTGAATTAAATGGTATTAAATGTATTTTATCAACATAGGTATTATATGTAAATGATGTGGGATTTTTTTTAAAAAGAAAATCTTTTGATAAATATATTATCAAAAAGATAATTAAGATTAATATCAATATTGAAATTATTGTTGAAAAAAATGAAGAATGTTTCTCTTTTCCACGATAAAATAATGTTATTTCTGGAGAAATAAAATCAAATAAAAAATGATTTCTTTTTTTCACAATCCCCATACAATTTGGTTTTATAATTTTTTTAGAAAAAATTTATAATTTAGGTTTATTATATTTT
Organism: Isotricha intestinalis; assembly: GCA_023807065.1. Taxonomy (NCBI): domain Eukaryota; phylum Ciliophora; class Litostomatea; order Vestibuliferida; family Isotrichidae; genus Isotricha; species Isotricha intestinalis. The sequence goes on from JAJJLU010000005.1 coordinate 63,155, forward strand.
GTATTAAACTAAATTAATTATTTAAAAATAAATATAAGAAATTTTATAAATTTTATTTTTTGATTTTACTAAATTTTTTTTTATTTAATGGAAGAAGAAAAATATGGTAAATTACTAGAAAAAAAAGAAGAAGACAAAGAAAAAAATTTTATATGTATATATATACTAATATTGATACCATTTACATTATGTTTTATAACATCAATATATTTATTATTAACAATAAAACCCTCAGATGAAACAATAAAAAAATTTAAAGGCGGATTCATAGAAAATTGGTCTGAATATTATGGAATAAAATTATTAAATTTATCATATTCCAACGATGATAAAATAAAAAATACTTTTGCAAAAGGAGAAATAAACTTTGATTCTAAATTAAATTCAGTTAATTTAAATTTAGATTATGAGAAAATACCAAATAATAATTATGATATATATATTCCTTATTCATCTTTAGAAAATAAGAAAAATAAAAATGGGATTTTTTTTTTTCTTCATGGAGGATTTTATATATCAGGAAATAAAAAAGAAATAGAATATCTTTGTATAAGATATGCAAAATTAGGTTATATAACAGTAAATATTGAATATTCATTATTAACTAATAATAATAATATATTTAGAATTATGGATGAAATTTCTTCTGCCATTGAATCAACAAAAAAAAAATTAGAAGAATTAAATTTTGAAAATTTAGTTTGTTGCTTAGGAGGAATATCAACTGGAGCACATTTAGCTTTATTATATTCATATTGGTTAAAAAGTAATTCTAAAATTCCTATTGAATTTGTTATTAATTTTTCAGGAAATTTAAATTTAGATCTTAATAATTTTTATATTAATAAAGGGAAAAATATTTTAGAAGGAAATTTAACTTTAAATCAAGTTGAAAATTATAAAACAAATAAGTCTATTGTTCCTTTATCATATCATATTGAATGGATTAAATATATTAATGCAATTAATGGAAATATATTTAAAGATAATGAATTAAATAAAGCTTTAAATAGGACTTCAATAAATTTTAAAAGTGAAACATATAAAAGTTTAGAATATATAATAAATAAAACTTCCATTATTAAATATATTAATAAAGATACAATTCCTACTTTAAGTTTATATGGTGGGAAAGATAAAGATATTGGAATTTTACATTATTTTATTTTAAAAGAAAAATTAAAAGAAAATAATGTAGAACATTATTTTTCATATATGAAATATTCAGATCATAAACTTTATCCTGAAAATGAGGAAGATTTAAATAAAACAAGAGCTTTTCATTCAAAAATATTATCATATGCTAAAAAATATTTCAATTAGATATAATAGTAGTAAATTAAAGAAAAAAATATATATATATTTAATAAAAAAAGAAATAATTATTAAATAATATTTTTTTAAATTAAATTTTAAATGATTTTAAAATGTGAAATTTGTGGTTTTGACTTTAATTCTACAGTTCATACTCCATTGGCTTTACCTTGTGGACATACTTATTGTATTGTTTGTATTGAAAAATATTATAAGAGAAATTGGGAATTTAAATGCTTTAACTGTAAACAAAAATATTATAATATTAAATTTCCTATTAATGAATATGTTAAAATTATGAGAAGAAAAAAATTATCTATTGAAAATATTGTTGATGTTTCTTTTAATTATAATTTCAATTTAAAAATTAGAAATGAAATAAATTTCTGTTTTTTTAATGGGAATTATTATATTGAAAAAAAAAATAATGATATTAATAATAATAATAAAGGTAATAAAAGGAAAAATAATTTTTATGAATTAAATCCTGTTAAAGGAATTAAATCAATTAAAATTGAAAAAAATATTAAATTTAAAAAAGAAGATTCAACAAGAACAAAAACAATTTCTTCAAATAATTCTAAATGTAGTAGTTTAAGTAATTATTATCCTTCAAAAAATAAAGAATATTCTTCTTTATTTAATTATTGTGAATTTATGAAAAAAATATTTTTATATTTAGATAAATATAATTTTAAGTTTAAAGGGAAATTATTTAGATATTTTTATAAACCATTTATTTTCTTTATGATTCTTTTTTATAATATATTTGTTTTTAATAATTTAGAATTTGGAATTAATTATTTATTTATAAGTATTCTTTATGAAAATGAATATAATTTTTGTGATGTTGTTTTTAAATTGAAATTATATATTGCTTTTTCTATTTATTTATTATTTGATGATTTCACTCAAAAATTTTATTTTCTTATTAATAATATTTCTTGGCTTAATAATTCTTTAATTGGAATAAGAACAATTTATATAATTTTAATTTTAGGACAAGAAATAACTTTAGATCAAATAATATTAAAAATAATAAAAACTTTAATTCATTGTAATCTTTTATATAAATAAAATACATTATTTTTTCATAAATAAAGAAAATATTTGTTTCAATTAATTAACTTTTATAAGTATAAAATATTAATAAATATAAATTAAAAAAATATTAAATATTAAATAAATATTTTATTTAAATGAATAAAAAATTAAATGGAATCACAAAGTTCAGGAATGTATGAAGATTGTGTTAGTAAAATAGAATCTGAAAAAGAAGAGAATAATCAAAAAAGAATTGATATAAAAAAACAAAATAATTATTATGAAGATAGTAATGATGATAATGTTAATATATATTTTAAAAGTGGAGATAATTTTAAAGAATCGTTAAATAAAATAAAATCAGATATTAATGATACAAAATTTGATAATAATGAAGTACAAAAAAGTTGTTGTCAAGAAAATAAATGCCAAATATATTAATAGAATAATAACTTTTATAAAATTAAAAAAAAAATTTCAGAAATAAAATAAAAATTTTAAAGAATAAAATGTTCAAAAAAAAAATTAATTGTTAATTATAATTTAAAATAAACAATATACTAAAAATATCAAATTTAATACTTCAAAAGTAATACTTTAAAATAAAATATATAAATTAAAAAAAATAAGCAAAATAACAAAAGAAACCATAATAATTATTTATTTATATTTTTTTTTTATCATAATTTAAGCATTGCCAAGGAGTTAATCCTTCTCCATTTTTTATATTTTCATTAGCACCATATTTAATTAAGAAATCAGCAATTTCAAAATTTTGATAAATTAAAGCATAATGAAGAGGAGAATTTAATTTATTATTTTGAGAATTTGGATTAGCATCTTGTAATAATAAATATTTAACTATTCTTTTTCTTTCACATTGAACTGCTACATTTAATAATGAATTTCCTTCATTATCATATATTTCAGTTGATAATTTATAATATTCAAAAATTTTTTTAAATTTATAATATTCACCGTACTTTATATATAAGAATAATACTTCATAATCATTTTTACATTTTTTAATTAAATCATCTTTTATTTTCAATGTTCTTTCTACTGATAATTCTTTATCACATTTTCTTAAGGAAATATTATTTAAATATCGTTTTTCACTATATGTATTATGTGGTGAAATATATAGTGCAATTTCTTTTTTTCTTATTTTTAAATTTATTTTTTTTTTTTCTTCTTTTTCTTTATTAATTTCTATTAATTTATTAGCAATAAAATTTCTTTTTCTTTTAAAAAAATCAGAATTTAAAATAGTAATTTTTTTTTTATCAATTTTTAAAGTATTATGAGAATATGTAGAATTAGCTCTAATTAAACTAGGTTTCGCAGATAATCTAATTCTTAAAGATTTTATAGTAGTTTTTTCATTAGTAACTTTTAAATGATGATGATGAGAAGAAAATCTAAAAAATTTACTACTTTTAAATTGATTTTTCTTTAATAATTCTTCAAATTCTTCTTCTTCTTCTTTTTCATTTATGAAATTTAACATTGTATCTGTTATTAAAAATCTATTATAATATTCTATATCTTTACCTGATAAAATAATAGGAAGAATTTGAGTCAAATGTCTATGAAATTTTCTAAGGGATTTCACCGTTTTTCTTCTCATTTTTTCAAAGTGATTTAATAAATTTTCATTGAAATAATTTTCATTTATTCCAAAATCTATTTCTAAATATTTTCCTTTTATTATATGATCATATAAATTTACTTTTAAATTATTTTTTAATAATAATCTTTTTATTGATTCTGGAAGAATATTTTTTACATTATTATTTGAAGATTTTATTAATTTATTAATCTCTAAATAAAATTTTTTTGTGTCTTTTTCACTAAAATCATTAAAATAGTTTTCACATTTATTATTATAAATTTTATGTTTTTCAAGTATAATTTGATGTAAATTCTCATTTGATTTTAATATATTTTTAAAATGAGTAGTATGAAAAAAAGAATCAGAGATTAATTTATCTTTATATTTATTTTTAATAATTTCAATTTTATCATTATATTCTTTAATATTAAACCTGCAAAATTTAACTAATTTTTGTTTTTTAATATCAATTAAATTTTTATGAATTTTAAAATTTAATTCATTTATTGAAAGTCTTAAAGAAGAAGCTCTAAAAAAAGCTAAAATACTATTTGCTCTTTTTCTTGGTTGTTTATTTATTTTTTTTACAGAATCAAAACTTTCAAATGAAGCATCAATTTCAAAATTATTATTATTATTTTTTTCTATTTCTTCTATTAATTTATTAAATATTTCATCTCCTTTTTTTACTTTTAAAGTATTATATCTATTTAATTTATTTATTTGATTTTTTAAATCGATTATTTGTTTTAAACTTGAAAATTTCTTTTTTAAACTTTCTCTTTCTTCTTTTTTTATATTTTTTAATGATAATTCTGATATTTTAGATAATTGTGTTTTAAAAGTTTTCATTATTTTTTTTTCTGGACTTTTTGTTAAATTACTTACATCACTATCAGCTGATTTAACTGAATCTCTTAAAAATATTAAATCTTCATTTATTTCAACTTGCTTCTTTTTTTTCTTTCTTGGACTTCGAAAATTTGATAATCCTTTATTATGTAATTCTTTTAATTTTTTTAAAAAATTACTTTCTTTTCTTTTTATATCACAATCTTTTTCTTCATCAATTTCACCACTATTAATATTATTTTCATTTTTATTTTCTTTATTTTCTATTTCAATATCATTTGAAATAAAAGTAAAATTATCATTATTATTATTATTTAAATTTGGACTTGTTTTATTTAAAAAAATAAGACTTTCATTAGAATTATTTTTTTCTTGTAATAAATTAATATTAATATTTGATTTATTTGATTTAGGTAAAGTTCTAATTTTTAAAATAGGATTATTTAAATTATCATTATTTCTTTTATCAAATTCATCAATTTTTTCTCTAACACTTTGATGAAAAATATCATGAAAATTTTTTGATTTTTTTTTAATTGGACTATTGAAATTCTCATTAAATTGGTTATTATTAATATTTATTTCATTAATATTATTATTATAATTAGAATTATTATTAATTAAAGAATAATTTTTATTTGTAATTAAATTAGTATCTGTACTTATTTGTTCATTTGATGAAGAAAAACAAGTTGGATTTTTCTTTAAATAAAAATAATTCATTTGTTTTGTTGTAAATGAACGTCCATTTAATTGAGGATGATTACTTTCATTATCATTTTTTTTATGATCAATTAAAAAACTATTTAATTTTAAATTTTTCTTTGGTGAATTAAAACGAATATTATCTTCATTATTTATATTTACTGTATTATTTAAACTATTTTTACTATTTTTTCCTTCTATTTCATTACTTGTTTTTTCTAAAAAAGAAATAAAATTTCTATGACTGTTATAATTAGTAAAATTTTCAGAAGTTAAATTTCTACTATGAATTATTTTAATTCCATATTTATTTTTATTTTCATTGTATTCATTATATTTATTATTTTCATTAATATTAAATTTAATTTTTTTAAGGTTTTTATTTGAATTATTTTTTTTTTCTGGTTCTTTTATATAAACTATTCTATCTAATGATGTTTTTGATTGAGATTTTTTTTCTGTTTTTATTCCATTTCCTTTTAAAAAACTATTTCTTTTTCTATTTGTTTTTTCATTATCATTTGTTAAATTAAAAGATTTATTTATTAATAATGATTTTTTATTAATTTTTCTTTCTTTATTATTATTTTTTGAATTTTCTGATGTTCTTATTATATTTATGTTATCCTTATTATTTGATAAAGATTTTGAATTTCTTTTTCCTTTTAAATTATTTTTTATTAATTTTATATTCCCTCTTTGAAATTTTAATATTTCTGAAGGTGATTTATCTAAATTTGATATTATGAAACTATCTTTTTTTTTTGGTGAAGAAATTATCATTGGTCTAAAAATATTATTGTTATATATTTACAAATCAGAAAATTTTACTGAGTTTCTAGACTTCATTTAATTTTTATATTATATATTTAATTTTCTTTTTAAAAATCAAATATCTATTTTTTTTTTAAATTAATATATTGATATTAATTTATTTCTTTCATAATTAAAAATGAAAATAAATCAAAATAATGTCAAAGTTTATTTTCTTTCTTATGATTTTATTATATTTAAAAACAATAAAATCTCAGTTGATAATTTCTATATCACCTTATCAATCTAGATTAAATGAAATATTTAATAATTATTTTAATTACTTTTCAAACGAAAATATTAATCATACTTTTGAATTAGAAGATTTACAAGTAAATAATCAAGCAATTATTTTTCCACATATAAAATTTAAAAAAAATGAAGGTATAAAACCTTATTTAAAATGTATTAATGAGACATATAATTTTATGATTTTTGCTCCTTTTCCTTTTCAATTAGAATGTCATTATCTTTTTTCTGATAATTCCACATTAAAAAATCGAGGAAAAGTAACAATTTCAATTTATTATATTTATGTTAATCAAATGGTGAATAATAATAATTATGATTTTGATATAATTATTAAAGAAAAAAAATCAGATGTTGAATCTAACTATAGATTATTTTTAGATAAAGCAGATCCTTCAGCAAGAATGGAAATATTGAAATTATTAGATAATCAATTTTTAAAAAATAATAGAGAAGTTCTTAAAGGATTAATAAGAACTTTTTTAATTCAATCTATGGAAGATGAATATAATAAAAGTGTTCATTTAATTTTATCTTCTATTTTCAAAAAAAAATATTTAAGAATAGATTTATCTTTTGTTAAATTTCCTGAATTTTATAAAAATATTTCTATTTTAACTTATTATTCTGGTAATATTAAAGGAACTGATATTATGAATAATACTTCTTTTGATAATGAAGAATTTAAAAATTTTTCTAATGAACAACAAAATAAGAAAAAATATTTTATTAATTATGAATTATTAAAACAAATTATTTCTAAATCAGAATATGGAAAAAATAATATTATTTTATCAAAAGATTTTCCTTTGCAATTACCAGAATATTTTTTTGATATAATAAATTGGGAATCAATAATAAATAATCAAACAGATTCAAATACAGTAAAAATAATAATTAATATTAAAAATATAAGAAATAATCAATTGAATACAATTTTAAATACAAAATTAAATATTAAAATAATGAATGAATCAAATGAAGTCATTTTTTTAGAATTTAATAGTAAAGTAGATTTTTATTTAAAAGTAAATTTAAAATATAGTAGTACAATAAATATATGTACAGAATTATTTGTTATTAAAGAAATTGATAATAAAGAAAAAAGTGAATTGATTGAAGAAAAATTATATGAAATTTTCGATAAAAATATTGAAAAAATATGTTTATTTGAAAAAGGAATTAATTTATCAGAAGAATTTATTTATATTGATGAGTATTATTTAGAAGAATCTGGTATTTATATTATTGGAGAAGGTAGGAAAGAATAATAATAAAAAAGATAAAATAAAATAATAATAATTTTTAAATATTATTTTTAATTAAAAATTAATTATTGTAAAAATGATAAAAAATTTTTTTAAAAGTAATAAAGACATAATATTAAAAATTCTGTTATATATAGTAAACATAATAAGTTCAATAACATGTATAATAATATTAATAACATATATACCAAATAAAAAAAAACATTCATTTCCATTAGATGTAGCAATGCTATTATTAATATCTTGTTTAATATTAAGTTTAATTTCTTTTTATATTCCTGAAAAAAATGATCAATCAATTTTTTGTTTTATTCAAGCTTATATTATTTCTTTTACTTCAATGATTAATCCTATGTTTTTTACTTTAATTTCTTCTGCAATTTATTTAAATACTGTTTATGGAAATTTAGTTAAGAAAATTAAATTTTATTTAAAATTGATTTTTGTTCTTATTCTTATTTTTGTTAATGGTATTTTCTTTATTATGGCTTCTTTTAATATGAAAACAATTTTTGGGGAAATTGGTTTAGTTTGTGAAATTAAATATGATAGTGATTTGTCTAAAAAATATTTTTGGTTTTATTTTTCTTTAATTTTTATTTTTTTATTTGCTAATATTCTCTTTGTTTTTTTTGCTTATGTTTCAATTCTTAAACAATTTGGAGTTGAAAAATTAAAGAATTTTAAACATTTATTTTTATATGCTTTTTTCCCTTTAATAATATATTTATTTAATTGTTTAAGTAGAACCATTTGGAAAGAAAGAGATTTTGAAAATTATTTTATATTAATCAATGATTTAATGGGTTTCTTTTTTTCTTTAGTTTATGGATTAAAAAATATAATTCAAGAAAAATTTTCATCAAACAATAACGGAACTAATTTAACTGATAGTGATAATGAAAATGAAGAATCTTCATCAAGCACTTTAACATATTAAATAAAATTTAAATATTATAATATAATATATTTTAAAACAGTATATTTAAGAAAATTTTTTTTTGACTGAAAAAAAAATTGGATGATATTATTTGAAATTCTTTTAAAGATTAGAATATTTTTATTTTTTTTGTTTAGGTTTTTTCTCTTTGTTTATAATTATATGTTTAAATTTTTTTTCTTATATGTTTTTTTCAAAATGGCTTTTAATGTTTTAATATAAATTATAAAGATAAATTGCTTTAGAAAAGGTATAATTTTAAATTATTATTTTTATTTATTTATTTATTCTCATTTATTAAATTAAATTTTTCTAAATTTTATATTATACATTTTGATTCAATATTTTTGTTTATTTTTTATAATATTTTTATTAATTAAAATAATTTGTTTTCTTTAATTCTTCTTTTTCCCCTTTTAATAATATCAAATTTTATTATTTTGGTTTAGTTTTTATTATAATTATATTATAATATAATTATTTAAATTAAATAAAAATGAAAAATTATGTAAATGGTTTGTCTTTTTTCCTTAAGAAAAACGGAGTTATTGGGAGCAAAACTTATTTTTTAAAAATATTTGAAGAGAATAAAAATGTAAAATCTTTAAAAAGTATTCTTTCTGATTGTTTAATTAATATAAACCCAACAAGTATATTAAAATAGATTTTAATTTTATAGTTTTATCATGTAAAGTGTATGACAAATTTATTCAAAATGATAACAAAAGAATAAAGCAAACATTAAATAAAATAATATGTATTTATTCTAGAAGAATAAAATTAAAGAAAATAAAATATATAAATAAATGGAGATTATTATTATTTCAAAAAACAAGAAGAAAGAAGAAAAATAATTTTATTATAATGAATTCAACTCCAGTATTTAAAAGATTATATGATAATTATAAATATAAAAAAAGTCATTTAGAAGCATTAAAATTATGTTATATAATTAAAGAATCAGAAGAAAATTCTTTTCAACCTCAAATTAATAGAAATTTTCTTCCTTATAATTATGATTCTAATTTTTTACAAATGCAAAATTTAAGAAGATTTCAAAGAAAACAAAAGAATTTATCTTTAAATGATATGAAGAAGAATTATAATAGTCAAAGAAATAATAATTATTTTAATAATAAGAATAATCAATATAGTAAATTTAATTTAAGATTATATAATAATTCAAAAAATGATTATTATAATTCAGGAAGAAATTTTTTTTCTGGTTTAAGTACAAATCCTCATTCAATAAGAGAAAAAATATTATTTGATTATGATAATAATAAAAAACCTGAAAAAAATATGTTTTCTAAAAACTATAATTCTATTTCTTTATTTGATTCAAATGATGAATTATCACCTAAACAAAATAATAATAATATATATTCTTTATCTACTAATAAAAAAAAATATCCTATAATGTTTAGTGAAGTTATTCAAAATAAAAAGAAAAATTTATTTAATAATATTAATAATAATCCTATTAATTATGATATAAAAAAAGGAGATTTAAATGATAATTCAAATTCTCAAATTTTAGAAAATTTAAATAATGAAAAGAAACAAAGTTATTCAGTAGATTTAAAAAATAATGAAAATGAAAAAAAAGAGAATAAAAAAAATATAAATGAATTATCAACATCAAATGAACAATTTACAGTAAAAGCACTTTATCCTCAATCTTCTCATGTAACTTTGCAATCTATTTCTGATAATATTTTTATGCAACTTGCAGAGAAATATGTAGATTCTGATTCTTTATTAAAATAAAAAATAAAATATATTTTTATATTTAATTTTAATTGTTTTTTTAGAATAAATTTTTATTAATTGTATTTATAATAAAAAATTTTTTTTTATTTATAAATCAAAAAATTTAAGGATTAAATTTTCATTTAATGGAATTCCTAATTGTTGAGTTTCTTTACAAAATTTAATTAAAGTAAAAAGATATTTTTCAGATGTAAATAAAATAGTATTATTATTCATCCATAATAAAATACATTTATAATTTTCATTTTCTTTTTCAATAAAATTTAAAGCAATTTTATCTTTTATTTTTTCAAATTCTGAAAAAACAGGAATTTTAAAGAAGAAATTATTAATATTAGTTTGAATATTAATAACTTGAAATAAATTTTCAATTAAATTTTCTTTTTTAATGTTTTTAATCTTTAAAAAATTATTACTTCCAATAGTAGAAATATTATAATATAAAGAAGGTGAAATACAAAAACTAAAATTAATTTTATTTTCATATATTTTTTTTATTAAAGTCTTATCATTACCAAGAGCACAAGATTTAAAAAAATTTAAATTATTAAAAACTTGAAATAAACCTTCTAAATTAAAGCATAATAATTCATAATGAGAATTAATAGAATTATAAACTTGGAATAAAATTTTTTTTTCTAAACAAATAAACTTAGGTTTACCTAAATCAAATAAATCTTTAGTATCATCAATAAAAAGTTTACCATCATTATTAATTAAACTAGTATCTAATTCACTATCTAAATAAACAGAAGTACAATTTTCATTTTTAAAATCTTCATAATAAAATTTATATAATATATTAAAAGGAGGAATTTGTGACATTTGATAAATTTCAATTCCATTTTTATTAAAACAAATTAAGTAAAGTTCCTTTTTATCAATTAATATATGTTCAATTTTAAAATTTTCTTCAAAAACTAATGAAAAAGAAGGAATAAAATTAATTTTATTATTTTCATAAGTAATAGCCCAGAAATAAATTCCATTATTAATATGTAAAGTATATAATTTAATAAATTCTCTTTTTTCTTCTATATAAGAAGTAGATAATAAATAATAATCTATTATAGGTATTGTTATTATATTATTCCCTATTAAAGTCCAATTTTCTATAAAATTTTGAAAAGGTTGTCCTTGAAAAGAAGTAATATCAAATGTATCTATTGTTGTTTTATTATTCATATTTATATTTGATAATTTATATATTGTTATTAACCCTTCTTCTGTTATTGATAATAATAATTTTGAATTTGGATTTTCTTTATTATTTCCTTTAAAATTAAACCATTTTATTCCTAATATTGAATTTGAATTTATTGTTATTACTGATAATAATTTATTCTTTATTTTAGGTTTTTTAAATGATAATAGTATCTTTTTTTCTCTTTTTTCTTCTGGAATGTATGTTATTGAAAAACGAGATATTTGAAAAAAAATTTCTTCTTTCTTCTTTTTATTCTTATTTATATATTTATTATTAAATTCATTGTTAAATATTATACAATGTTGTCCTTGTTCATCTATTATTTTTGGATTCTGTTTATTTAAAGAATAATCATTGAAATTTAATTGAATTTTTAAAAAAATTTCATTTAAATTGTTTTCTAAATTTATTTTTGAAATTTCAGAAATTTTTAAAGAATTATTATTTTCTATTGTCTTTTCGTTTTTAGAATTTGAATTTTCAAATATTTTATCTTCTTTATTTTCTGTTATTGGAAAGTAATTTATATAAGGATTTGAATCAAAAATATAAATGTTATTTTCCTTTCCATAAAATACTATTCCTAATCTATTATTATCAGAATCATCTTCAATAATTTTAATATCTTCAAAAAATTTAAAATATTTGACATTTTTTTTGAAAATTTTCATTATTAATTAAATAAAAATTGATTTATTTAGAATATTTTTTTTTATTAGTATAAAAGCAAAAATAACTTAACATTAAAACGAAAAAAAAAAAACTTGAAAATTGAAAAGAAACACGATTAAAAAAGTAAAAAAAAAGAAAAAAAATGAAAAAAAAAGATTAAAAGACTAAAAAAAAAACACAAAAAAAAAACTAAAAAAAATACTAAAAATAAAAGAAATAATTAATCAAAGAAAAAATTACTATATTTATCATAAAAATAATAAATAAAAATAAAGAATATAATATGACAAACAGAGGAGATGGTTACACCGGATTATCAGATTTTTCTGATTTAGATATTCAAAAAATAAAAGAAGGAGAAAAAAGAAGAGATAAATTAACATCAAAACTTCATAGAGTTCGAAATGGTTATATATCAAAAATGTAAGAATAAAAAAGAAAATAATAATAAATATAGGGAGTCAATTAAAGCTTTATCAGAACATCGTAAATTATCAAGACAATTTGAAATAATAAAACAATGTAAAAATAAAATTAATTATTATTAGCTAAAGGACTATTACCAAAATATAGAGAAAAAAAAGACATTTTAACCAAAGAAGATATTGAGAAATTTGAAGATAGTGAAGCTGGTTATTCTGAAAATGATACAGAAGTAGAAAAAAGAAAAAAAAATAAAAAAAAAAACAATGAAAATGAAGAAGAATCACAGAAATTTTTAACTTTATTTGATGAAGAAGAAGATGTTGATAGAATTTATGAAGGAAATAATAACATTACTATAACAAATAATATTTCTAATAAAGTTAAAACTTGTTATAAAAGAATGATTAATATTATGTTTGGTTTATTGCCTTTTAAATCTGAAATTGGTTTTATTAGAGGAAATTATAATGGAACTGTTATGTTTCTTTTTGAAGTTATTAGATTTTTATTTTTAATGTCTTTATTTGCTGTAATTATCTTTTTATTTTTATTAATTCATCACATTTTAAAATTAAATAAAGGGAAAACTTCTGATAAATGTAAATATGGTTTTAATTGTTTTTTATTTTATTCTTCTTTTACTGAAAAAGACTTTAATGAATATTCAATAACAATGGGTGTTTGGGTTTTTTGTTTTTTTACTTTTTCACTTATGTTTTATTTTATTTTACAATCAGGTTTTTATCAAACAAATATATATAATAGAACAAATAAAAAATCTTTATTAACTTCTTATATATTTAATTCATGGGATTTTAATGTTAGAAAAGATTTAGATTCATTTATGTTAAGAAATAAAATTCAAAATGATTCACTTGATTATACTCATGTTTCTATTAATTATGTTCCTCCTGATGATGGTGATTGTAATTGTAATTTTACTTTAAATAAATATGTCGCTTTTGCTATTTCTATTTCTCTTTCTTTTGCTTTTCTTATTGTCTATTTTGTTTATTTTACTCTTTGTTTTCAAGTAAGAAATATTTTAAGAAATGAAAAACAAGTTAGAAATAAATTAAATTTTTTAAAAGATAATATTGGAGATTTAATATGTTATGTGCTAATTTCTATTGGAATGTATTTTTTCCCTTTTATTATTGGTTTAACCACAAAAATTGAATCTTGGACAAAATTATCTAAATATGTCTTTAGTGAAACTATAAAAAAAACAATAACTTCAATTTTAGGTTTTATATATTTAATTTTTATATTTTTATACTTTACTATTCAAGGACATGCTAAAAAAGATTTTAAATTAAGTTTCTTAGTTTTAACAGAACCAACTTTTTTTGGTTGTCCTGGAAAATATGATAATTTACTTCCTAACACTTTATCTGAAACAGGTTTAACAGGATACACAAAAATAAAAGATAGTAATTATAGTAAATGTAGAGAAGAAGAAGTAGGAATAAATTTCTTTTTATTAACACTAGTATATTTATTAGTAACTTTATTAATAAAGTTTTTATCTTGTATAAAACAATGTTGTTGTTCATGTGAATGCTTAAAAAAAAAGAGGAAATTAACATATCAACCTTTTTTAGTTTTATTACATGTTTACACAGTAGCAATATTATTTGGAATAACAATACCATTTATGCCTTATATAGTAATATTATTTCCCATTACAATGTATTTTGAATTTAAATCTCAATATAGGAAATTAATGAAAAATGGAAGATATAATTATGATGCAACTAATGTTGGAACAATATCAAATGCACAATTAATGTTAAATACATTTTGTTGTTTTAATGTTTTAACTTTAATATTATATTCTTATTTCTATGTTATTCAAATGCCACATAAGAATGAAGTTGGATGTTATAATAATGGAAGTAATACTATTTTAGTTTATGAAGATAATTTTTGTGGTCCTGCTTCTGATAGATCAAGATTATCTTATGCTCTGAGTTATAAAGTTTTAAATGCTTCTTTATTTGGATTTTTCTTTGCTTTATTAAGGGAAGGTGCTTTATTTTTCGTTTTAATTGCTATTATTCTTATTGCTCTCATTTTTAGAAAAAATTCACCCACTGACAATTACTTTGAAGATATTGTTAAAAGGGAAGAACAAATTTTATCTGCTTTTCAATTACTTTATGATCAAATTACTAAAAGAAATGTTATTAATGCTCAATTGCTTAGAATTGTTAAGAAAAAACATCATTAAAGTGTTTTTCTATATTTTTTATAAATTTAATAAATTCAAAAAAAAAAAATTGTTTTTATTTTAATTATTATATAATAATTTTTTATTGTTTGATGAATAAAGAAACAAAAAACATTTAAAAAAAAATAATATGGGAAATGTAGATGGTTGCATATGTCGAGGTAAAGAATAAAAATATATAAAAATGTTCAAAAAAATAAAAATTAGGTAAAAGGAGTAATTATGGAGAAATATTAGTAGAAAATGGTCAAATAAATATAAAAAAGATAGAAAATGGGAAAGAAGGATCTTTATTAATAAATAACAATGAAAGTTCAAATATAAGAAAAGAAAATGAAAATACGAATTTAAAATTAGAAAATGAGAAAGAACATAAAAGAAGAGAAATGAGAATAAGAAGTGTAATGGTGAAAAAGGAAATAATAAGTGCAAAAAGTGGAGAATTCATATTAAATCAAATTTATCAAACTCAGAAAAATACAGATCCTAAAAAGCTAACGAATAAAGAAAATGGAATAACATATAATTTAGATGATTTTAATGATTTAGATAATGAAATGAAAGATGGTCTAGCACATATAATGACAAGAGAAGAAGAAATAAATATTAGAAAAGCTTTAAATAATAATTTTATATTTAAAGATATTACTCCTGAAGTATTAGATTTAATATTAAATGAATTAATATTTTTTCCATTTCCAAAAAATAGAATTATTTATGAAGAAGGTGATGTAGGGAATTTTTTTTATATTTTAGCTTATGGGAAAGTTCAAGCAACAGAAAAAGGAAAAATTAAGAAAAATTATTCTCCTTGGGATTGTTTTGGTGAATTAAGTTTAATAACACAAAAGAAAAGAGAAGAAACTTTAAAATGTATGGAAAAAGTAGAAGTATTTACAATTGATGGTGAAAGCTTTAGAGATATTTTAAGAAGAATTAATGAATCTATTTTAAAAGATAGATTTAATTTTCTTAATACAATTTCTATTTTTCATCCTCTTGATAATGTTTCTAAATATAATGTTGCTCAGAAAATTAAATTAAAAGAATTTTTAGAAGGAGATAAAATTATTCAAAGAGGTGAAATTGGAGATACTTTATATATTATTAAAGAAGGTTTAGTTTCTTGTAGAATTGGAATTAAAGAAGTTAGAAAATTAGGAAGTAATGATTATTTTGGACAAAATGCTATTTTAATTGATGTTAAAAGAGGACTTGATATTTTTGCCATTCAAAAAACTATTTGTTATGAATTAAATAGAAATGATTTAAAAGATGCTTTAGGTGATAAATATATTGATGTTATTTTATTTTGCTTTTTTAAATATTGTATTGAAAATAATAATGCTTTGAAAAATATTTTAATTGAAAGTCAATTAAAGGAAATTTTTAAATGTTTTCAAATTAAAATTTATTTAAAAAATGAAAAAATTTATGATAATCTAAGTGAAGATAAGTTAAAAAATAATAATAAAAAATTAATAATAATAATAGATGGTTCAATATTAAAAGAAAATGAGATAATAGCAAGTAAAGGAAATATAATAGGAGAAAAATTATTTAAAGATATATCATATAATATTCCAGATAATTTAATAGCTTTTCCAGATTGTATTACTTTAGAATCTTCAATAAATGATTTAGCAAAAATATTAAAAATAGATTTAACACATGAAAAGCCATTAAATACTTTAAATAGAATAGGTAAATTAAAGAAATTATATTTATTTAAAAATTTATCAGAAAAAACTTTAGAATTATTGGCGACAAAATTAACAAAAATAATATATAATGAAAAGGATATAATAGTAGAAGAAGGATCAACAGGAGATAAATTTTATTTAATTTCAAAAGGAAGAGTTAGAATAACAAAAGAAGGAACTTTTATAAGAGATTTAGAAAGTGGAAGTTGCTTTGGAGAAAATGTTTTATTATCTAATGAAATTGTTAAAAGAACTGCAACTGTTACTGCTTTAGAAAAAGTTGTTTGTTATGTTATTTTAAAACATGAATTTGATATTATTATTAATGATAAAAATATTAAAGATTATTTATTAAAAAAATTATCTTTACAAGATACTTCAATTACTTTAGAAGATTTACATTATATTAAATTTTTAGGAAAAGGAAAATTTGGTTCTGTTTCATTAGTACATAATAAGAAGAATATATATGGAATAAAAGCAATATCAAGGAAAAGTGTTGATAGACAGAAAATATTAGCAAAATATTTTGTAAATGAAAGAAGAGTTATGTTAAGTTTAGATCATCCATTTATAGTAAAATTGGTAAAAACTATGAAAAATACATATTTTTGTTTTTTATTAATAGAATTTGTAAATGGGAAAAATTTAGATGAATATTTATCAACTCGAGTAGTAAAGAAATCAATATATGAGACTCAATTTTATATTGGAAGTATGTTATTAATGTTAGAATATTTACAAAAGAAATTAATAGCACATAGAGATATAAAGCCATCAAATATAATGATAGATTCAAATGGATATTTAAAAATGATAGATTTTGGTACTGCAAAAGTTTTAACTGATTATACTTCAACTGTTATAGGAACTCCACATTATATTGCTCCTGAAATTTTACAAGGAAAAGGTTATTCTTTAAGTTGTGATTTTTGGTCTGTTGGAATTTGTATGTATGAAATATTTTATGGTATGTATCCTTTTGGACATTATGCTAATGAAGTTATTGAAATATATAAAGAAATTCTACATAAAGAATTCTTTTTCCCTTCTGAAAATATTAAATATGCTAATGTTAATAAATTAATTAGTAATTTACTTGTTAAGAAAGTTAATATGAGAGAATGTAATATCACTAATTTAAAGGAAAAACCTTTCTTTAAAGAATTTGATTTTGATCAATTAATTGATTTTAAATTAACTCCACCTTATGTTCCTTTAACTTATGATATGACACAATATTTAAGTCAGGAAAATCCTTATGAAGATATGTTTTCTCATGATACTTATGTAGGAGGAAAAAAAGATAGAGAAGATTATTTTCCTTCTGGTTATGATAGACATTGGGCTGATGAGTTTTAAAAACATTTCTTGTTTTTTTTTCTTTTTTTTTAGGTTATTTCCTTTTTTTATCTTTATGAATTAATTATATATTCTGTTTTTATATTATTTTTTGCAGTGAATAATATAAATTTAGTATGTATATTTTTATATTATATAAACTTAATTTTTATTAAAATTATTTTTTTGAAATGAAAAAAAATAAAACATAATATTAAAAATAATTACTAACAATTAATATTTGTGTAATTACACTTAAATAAACTATGATTAGCTTTAAAAATCATATTATCAAAAATTAAAGTTTCATTAATTAAAAAAAGCCATGTTCCATTAGTCGAATTTTTTTCTTGAATAAAATGAGAATTGACTTTTCCATCTTTTAAAATCCATCCAACATTATTTTGATAAAAAATAGTACAATGGAATCTACTTAATAAAGAATCTTCAATAACAACATCACAATTATTATCTCTTCCAATGAAGATAAATTTTTGTTCATCTGAATTAAAAATAAGAGGAGAACTTTTATAATCTCCAGTAAAGACTTTTAAATTTAGAATTTTTTCATTGCAAAAATTATTTTCATCAAAATCAAAAGTACAAACAATATAAGAATTACCAATATTAATTAAGTAATTATCTTGTATTTGAATATCATTTATTATTTTCATAAAAGTTCCAAAACCAAATCCACAATCAATAATATAATATTTCATATCATCAGGATTAAATCTTATTTGAAAATGTTTTCCTATAAATCTATTTTCTATATTTTCATCTTTTGGTTTTATTAAAAAATCTATTTCATTATCATCATTTTCTTCATAACCAAAATAAGTAAAACCATCTTTTTTTTTTCTTAAAGAATTTTCACTTAAACCTAAAGGATTTATTTTTATTATTTTTCCTTTTGGTAAAATAAATGAATTTAATATTTCTATTTCTAAATGAGGTGATTTATCATATATTTCTTTTATATTTTCTGTATATGATACTCCATATTTTATGTTATTTATTGAATTTTCTAAATTTTGGTTATTTTGATTTTTATTCATTATTTTTTCTAAATTATTATTTAATGTGTTTGTTTTAATTAATGAATCTTCTTCTATTTGAATATTTAAAGGACGAGATGTTAAATCTATATTTAAATCTTTATTGTTTTTTTTATTATCTGAATTGTCTCTTGGAGAATCATTATGTTCTGTTATTAGTTTTGTCCTCTTTTTCAAATTTGTTATTAGTTCTTGATTTTTATTTGATCCTGGATGCATACAACACTATTTTTAATTGAGGTTTTTTATAAATTTTGTATATTACTAAATCTAAGGTATTTCCCATTTTTTTTTATGAATATTTTTATGTTTTTTTATTTCAAATATAATATTTTTAATATTTATTTATTTATACTTTTTTTTTATTGAAATTATCATTTGAAATAAATATATTGATAGTTAATTTTTTAAAGGTATTTTTTTTTTTCTATTAATTAATAGTTCTTTCGTAATTAATTTATTATTTTCAATATATTTAAATATTAAGTTTTTTTATTTTCCTCATTTATAAATTAATTTCCTAATTTATTTTTTATTATCATTAAAATATTTTTTAACATTATTATTATTAAATTTTATATTTCATCATGGGGATTGGGGATTGGGGATTGGGGATTGGGGATTGGGG
>JAJJLU010000006.1:0-77837 GCA_023807065.1 Isotricha intestinalis
CCCCAATCCCCAATCCCCGATTTTAATTTAAAAACTCATATATTTAAACTAAAAATATTAATTTTAATTAAATAGGAGAAAATTATGATATTTTAAAAATCAAAAAACTCTTTATAAAAATATTTCAAAACATTTTATTATTAAATATCAATATTTTTATTATTTCTTTAATTAAAGATAATTTTAGTTTTTAATTTAAATTATTTTTTTTAAAATAAAGTATTTAAAAAATTGAATAATAATGTCAAAATTATTTAAAATTATTTATGAAAAAGAAAATGAAAAATTTGATATAGAAATAAATGAAAGTGATATAATATTTGATTTAAAAAAAGCAATTTTTTCAAAACTAAAAGGAGCAATTCCAATAACAGAAATAGGATTATATTTTTATTATGACAAAAAAAAGAACATAAAACAAAATATATCTTTAAATAATAATTCATTATGCATATTTACTGAATATCCAAAAATAAAAGACGTAGATAAAATATATTTATTTAACACTGGAAAACAAATAGATATAATAACAGCAAATATTATAGAATACTTAGGTCCAATAATAACTTTCTTAATATATACTGCAATATATGGAATTAAAAATTATTCAAGTGTTAAATATTTTGCTTTCTTTATGTCAAATTTTCATTATTTAAAAAGAGTATTTGAAAGTATTAAAATACATATTCACACAAAAACAATGGAATTAAGAATGTTATTTGTAGAATGTATTTATTATATAATTTATTATGGAATTTTATGTGAATATTATCTTTTTACAAGTGAGTTTAAAGAATGGGATAATAAAAGTCATTTAGGTTGGTTTATCTTATTTTTATTTTGTGAAATAAATAATTTTATATGTCATGTATATTTAAGAAATATTAGAATAAGTAATCCAGGAGAAATAAAAATTCCAGAAGGAAACTTATTTAAATATGTGTGTTGTGCTAATTATTTTTGGGAAATTGGAAGTTGGATTTGTATAAGTTTTTTTACTAAGTTAAAATGTATAATGTTTTTTACTTTTATGGGTGCTTTTGTTATGTCTGCATGGGCAATTGAGAAAAAACAAATGTATGTTAAAAAGTTTAATTTAAAAGATAAAAAAGCAATTATTCCTTTTATTTTTTAATAATTGTTTTATAATATTAAAAAAATAATATTAAATAAAACAAAAAGCATTTTATTTACAATAAATAATTAATTTCCTGCATTTAATTCTGAATCTTCGTTATTTAAATTTTCTTCATTATAATTGTTATTATTATTATTAATATTATTATTAAATGAATTAACATCTGAAAAAACATTATTATCTTCTTTACTTAATAAATTAATTTTTGCTCCTAATTCACTTTCTTCATTTAACATTTGTTTAAAATCTAATAATCTATTTTTCATATTTTTAATTTTTTCTTCTTGAGAATTGAAAATACTTAATAAATTATTAATATATTCATCAATATTACTTTTAGTTTCTACTAAATTTATTAAATTCATTTCATTTTTCATATCAAGAACCATTTCATCAATATGTAATTTATGACTTTCAATATAATTTTTTTCTTCTGTTAATATTGAATTTACTAAAGCTTCATATTTATCTCTTAAATCTGATATTTCTTTTTCATTTGAATTTTGCTTTTTATGATTATTAAAACTTGTATAATCATTTAAAAAAGCAAAAGAATCAATCCCTTGTTTTTTATTCGAAAGAGATTTAATACTATTATTTTCTGTTGTTAAATTTTTCTTAAGATACTCACAAATATTAGCTTGTTGTTTTTGAATTATTATATTATTATTATTATTTGATTGAATATTTTCTTTGTTTTCTTGAAGAGTACTTTGATGTGATAATATTTCAGATGATAAATTACTTTGGATATTTATTTTATCATTTAATTGAATTTGTTCGTTATTTATTAAATTATTATTAGAATTATTTATTGTTGGATTTTGATTATTTTGATATTGAAAATTGAAGTTATTTGAAGGAAATATATTTACATTAGGAATACCTACTTTTAAATTTGATGGGTTGGTAAATGGGTTATTATGAGTTAATAAACTATTATTCCCAAATTGTAAATTACAATTGTCTAATTCTATTGGATTATTTTGAATATTAAAGTTATTATTTGGTATATTATTATTGTTTAAATTATTATTTAATACATTATTATTGTTATTATTTGAATTATTATTTATTTGATTATTATCATTTACATTGTTGAAATTATTATTTATTTGATTATTATTATTTAAAGTATTTGCATTATTATTTATTTGATTATTATTATTTAAATTATTTAAATTATTATTATTACTATTATTATCTAATAAATTAAAATTGAAGCTTTGTTGCTGATTTACATTATTATTACTATTATTTTCAAAATTCATATTCAAATTACTAAAAATGCTATTACTTCCCATATTTAAATTATTATTACTAATATTATTCCCTCCAATTGCTGGTAAATTACTAAATAAATTACAATTTAATCCTTTCCCACAATTTCCCCAAGCATTATTTTCAAAAACCCCAATATGTCCTCCATTATTTTTCTGAATACTTTTCTTTTCCAAACCTTTCTTTCCTTTCCTAAAAGTTTTTCTTGCTGAAATTTTAATTAAATTTCCATCAATATCATATTTAATACTATTTCCATGTTGTCTGGGCATATACATTAAATTAGCTAAATCATCATAATTGCAATTTCCAATATTAACATTATTACAATTATTATAATTTAAATTAACATTACCATCTCCAATTTTAATATCATTTTTTCCTCTAAGTTCTTTAACTCTATCAGCATATCTCAAAGTATTTAAAGTATGTTCACTACAACTTAAAGCAGGACTAATATTAGCAATCATTAAAGTTTTACAATTTCCAATAAATGAATCTCTTAAAACTAAAGTTAATTTACTTCCTCTAAAAGGAGTATGTTTTTTTTCTTGATCTAAAGCTCTAATACATTCTTTTAAAGCTAATAAACTTTTATTAATTTCAGCCCCATCAAATTTAGTTTGTTTATTAGTATTAATAGTATCTGCAGCTCTTTCACTTCCTGCTAAATCTATAAAAGATATTTTACCATGAATATTATTATTATTATCTTTAATATTTATTTGAATTATTCCATGTGATCTACTCGAATCAGAATTAGCTCCAGTAACTCCAACTGTTCTTACTTTTAAACCATATTCTATTAAACTCATTAAATTATTTAAATTTAAAACTTGTTTTTCAGTTAATCCAACAATAATAATATTTTGTTTTCCATCTTCTCTTGCCGTTAAAATATTTCTTTCATTTAATAAATCATATAATTTTCCACAATAAATTTCATAGAAAGAAATCCAGATAGTAAATCCATTATATAAATTATTTTGTAAAAGAGAGAAAATATCATAAGAAGCTAATAAATACATTCCTGGAATTTTATTAGTTGAACCCATCATAGTAAAAGTTTTTCCACTTCCAGTTTGTCCATAAGCAAAACAAGTAACTTTAGTTTTATTAAAAGCTGCTTCAATCATTGGTCTAATTGTTGAAATATATATTTCTTCATTTGTTGAATTTTGATCAAAAGCATTATCAAAAATAAAAGGATGTTCTTCTATATATTTTGTTAAGTCTACTTTTTGCTTTAGTTCTTTTACTATTACTTTGTTTTTATTTCTTATTTCTATTATATCTGTATCATTTTTTTGTTGCTCTTTTTGAGATAAAGGCCTTTTACGTACTATTACTCTAATTTTTGGAATTGATTTATATGTTGAATCGAAATTTGGAGAGTTGGACATTTTTTTTAAGGGTTTTTTTAGTTTGTTTAATTTTTTTTTTTAGTTTTTTTTCAGTATGAATAATAATTAAAAGTATTATTATTTTAATTTTTTTATTTTTGAATATATATGAAATATTTATTATATTTAAATTTGTTAATATCAAAATTAAATAAAAGTAATTATATTAGATTTAAATGAATTTATATATTACTCTGAGAACTATTTACAATAATATTATTAAGTTTTTGTAATAGTTCTTCACCACATATAATTTTTATTTTTTCAACACTTTGATTATTTAATAATTCAAAAGATTTCTTAGCACAATTAATTTCATTTTGTTTTGAAATTTCAGTGGGAAATTCATTATCTTCTTCATAATCATTGGATAAATTTTCTTCATCATCATCTAAATAATCATCTTCTTCTAATTGTTCATTATCATTATTATTATGAATATCATTATAAAAATCAATTAATTCATCTACTTTATCATTTAAATCCTCTTCTCTTTCATCATCTAAATTATTATTTGTATTTATGATTTGCTTTTTTTTTGTTTCTGAAGTATTACTTGTTGAAGGAGCATTAAATTTAGATAATAGAGAATATATAAGTAATATTACTTGTTTTATTATTTCATCATTTATTTTTTGTTCATTAATATTTAATAAAAATGAACAAAGAGAAATTAAATTAATTTTATATTGTTTTTTTGTTGTGCATTTTTCAATATTATTTAACCAAAAAATTATAATATTATTAAAAGATGATATATAATTTGGATTATATATAATTAATGATGATATACATTCTGTAATAATATTTTTATATCTAGAATTTACAAATAAAATATTTTTCTCATTTGAGGAGAATTTCCCATCGAAATTATCAATATAACTTTTATATAATAAATCTACTTTTCCTCGAAATAATTCAAATATTAAATTACTAAACTTAACAATAGAATAAATATCAGCTAAAGATTTTTTTTTCTCACATAAATCAAATACAATTGAAATAAATTCAATAGTATATTCATAATAACTTAAATTATTATTATCTCTCCCATTTAAAAAAGTATTACCATCCTTATATATGTAATAAGACATAATTTTACAAATATCATTAATATAATCAACTCCATAACCTTCATAAATTTTATCAAAGGAAAATTGTGATTTAAATTCTTTTCTTTCTTGTGGACTTCCTATTACTGTATTTAACATATTTATATAAAACATCCATAAACTTTTATGAATAATAAAAATATTTTTTTGCGAATTTGAAGAAGAAACTAAAATATCATTTAATAAATCTAATCCATCTTCTAATCTTCCTATACTATAATAATCACAATTTATACAATAAGATAAAATTATATTAATATGATTTATAATTTTAGAATAAATATCTTCATCACTAATAAATATTCTTATTATTTCTCCCATTGTTTGAATAATTTGATTTGATATTGTTATTATATTAAATCCTTTATCTTCTTCATCATTATCATTATCATTTTGGCTTTCTTTATTAATTTTAATAAAATAATTTATCAAATAATCACTTAATTGAACAATATATTCTCTAACTTCTTTTTTAAAATATTTTACAATTTCTCCTACGCATTCTATTATTTCTTCAGTTTCAATTTCATTCATAATTTTAATATATAAAGATAATAAAATTTTTACATTCCCTTTTAATAACACTTGAACTTTATTATATCTTAATAAAGTAGGAGCAGCTAATCCACTCATTATTCTTATTGGAAGATAATCATTTTTTTCTAGTAAATTACATATATTTTTTGTTATTGATATTACTAAATTTTCATTTTGAATATAATAATCTCTTAATAATTCTATAAAAGTACATGCTCTTTCTATTAAAAAAGGACAACTACTTTGAAATGAGGTAATAATATATTTTTCTAATAAATTCTCTATTGTTACTTTTGTTTTATTTGAAAATTTAATTAATAAGGAATTTACATTTTGAAGGATAAATAAAATACTTTCTTTAATTAATGAATGTTTAATAAATGAAATATTAGAAAGTGAATTTTTATTTTGTTTTAATAAATTAGATAAATTCTCATTTTCTACAATAACATCTTTTTCATTGTTACTTAGAATATCAGTTAAAAGTTCATAAAGATTAAAAAATAAACATTTATTATTATTTTCTTTATATTGCATTATAGCATAAAGTAAATGATAAGTAGAATTTCTTATTGTTCCATAATTATTATCAATTTCTATTGAATTATTTATATAAGCTTTAGGGTCAGAAAAAAATAAATTAATATTTTCTTCAGTTATCATTGAGTCATAAACACATTGCATTAGCATTTCATTATTATTTATAAATAATAAAAGGATATCTTGACATATTAATTCATGTCTTTTATAAATAAAAAAAGTAAAAATTTTATATAAAAGACATTTACATTGTGTATTTGCATATTTTGGAGTTTCTTTTACATTTATATAAATAGTTTTTAGTGTTTTATAAATTTTTTCACTTAAATCATTGTATATATAATTTTCAATTTCATTATTTATTTTTTTATTTTGAACGTTTTTAAAAAATTTTTTTAAAATTGATTCAATTAATTTATATGATATATATTTAGATTTCCAAACAATCACATTATTATTATTTATTAAAGTTTGAATAATAAAAATACATAAAGACAAAAATTTGTCAAAATTTTGAATTGAATTTTCAAAATAAATCAAATTTAAATTAGTACCATGAGTTAAATTTTTAAAATATATTTTAATTATCTTATTTGCAAACATTGCTTGGGTTTCATTATTTATATCAGAACATTGAGAAAAAATATTTAATAAACTTGAATTAATTGAATTAGAAAGGAAAAAATCAATATAAATTTTTTTTCTTTCATTATTTTCAAATTCGTATATTTTACTCAATTGATATAAAATAATGATTCCACAATAAACATTTTTTGGGTAATTAGATTTGAAAAATTCAGAAATTTTTTTTGATAATATTTCCTTAAAATTAATTATTGTTTCAAAATCAAAATTTAATATATGTTTAATACATTGATTTAATTGTTTCATAATTCTAATATTATCCATATTTATAGAAAGAAATATCGCATCAAAAATATTATATCTTATAAAATGTTTATCTTCATTACTTATAATTGTTATAGGTTTTTCTTCATTAAAAATTAAAGAAGAATTATCTTTCCCTTCATTAAACTTCCAATATTGTCTTATTATATTTTTTAGTTGGATTGAAGCATTTAATTTAATATCATCTTGAATTTGATTTGTTTTATCCATAATAATATGAAGAAGATATTCACTATATTTAGGTAATTTCTTGTAATGATTTATAATATTTGAATTTTCTTTTATTTGTTCATTTGAAGTTAGATTTGTTAAGTTTAAAACTTGAGTTAGTGAATGAATTGATAAAGGAGGTATGGACATAAAATATTTATTATTCTTAATATTTTTATTAAAAAGAATTAATTAAAGTGATTAATAATGATTTATAAAACATATTTTAAGAACTAAATGGAAACCTTTTTGTAATAATATATAAAGGAAAATTATCTTTTTATAATACTTTTTTTAGAAATTAATAAAAAAAAATGAAATAAATAAATTATAATTTATAAATTTAATGATATTAATATTCATGAATTAATTTTTTTATATATGATTTCTTAATTTATTATAAAAAATTTAAATCACAATGAATGTATTGAATTTGAGGTTTCAATTGTTGATTTTATATTATTTTTTATTTTCAAAAATTTCATGTCAGTCAGATATAGAAGAAGAAATATGGAAATGTAATGAAACAGACAAAGAAGAATTAGGAAAATATCAAAATATAACAGGTTTAATTGCTAATGATGATGGTATTTCTTATCTTTCATTTTTTAATGAAATACATGATTATGAAAAAAATGAAACTTATATCCTTAAAGAGTTTACTTCTTTAAAAAAGGTTATTAAAATCAATGAAACAACTTTCTTTTGTGGTAAATCTAAGTATATTTATTACTTTCAAAATAATAAAATTGATAGTATACAAATATCAAATATAGATTACATTGAAAATTATTGTTTTGAATATCAAAATAATTTAGTTGTATTTAATCCTGGAAAAGATGGAATTACTATTTTAAATATTGATGAAGATAAAAATATTTATAAAAGAAAAGATTATTTAATTTATTCTTCTTATCAATTTATGATAAATGCTGAAGAAAGTTTTTATGTTTTAGCAAAAGGGAAATATAAAACTTATATAATTAATTGGTCAATAGATGAACATACTACTTTTATAGATAATGATATAAGTCTTCCTGAATATTTTTATTTTTTTAATATTACAAAAGCAACTTTTAAAGATAATTGTTTTTATATATTTACATATAAAGAAAATACATCATCTTTTTTGTTTTATAAAGTCAATATAAGTTCTTCAAATTATATTATGGACGATATTTTAAGTACACATAAGTTATTTTTAGGAAGTAAATTTATAAAAGTTGATTTCTTTGAAAATACCTCTTTTATTTATTATTTACTTAAAAAAGGAACTTCTAATTATTTAGGTGTATATGATTTAGAAAATAATATATTGTTATTCAACTATAAAGTTAATTCTGAAAATGTTTTCCAATTAACAAATAATGAAAATGATCTACAATATTCATTATTATTTGAAAAAGAAGGATATTTAAAAAAAATTTGCCCTTTTTATGAAGATCAAAATAAAAAATGTATTTTTTCAGATGGGATGAAAATATCAAAAGAAGGAAATGAAGAAAAGAAAAAAGAAGATTGTAATGATTATCATTATAAAAATTATTGTGTAGAAAAATGTCCTTTAGGAACAGATATTAATGAAAATAAAATATGTGATTTTAAATGTTATAGTGATTATAAATTAAATTTAAAT
Source organism: Isotricha intestinalis (assembly GCA_023807065.1). NCBI lineage: Eukaryota > Ciliophora > Litostomatea > Vestibuliferida > Isotrichidae > Isotricha > Isotricha intestinalis. The sequence continues at coordinate 8,767 of JAJJLU010000006.1, forward strand.
ACAAATGAATGTGTTTATGAATGTGATGATAATGAAATTCAAATCAGTAAATATTGTGTATCTTGTGAATTAAATAATATATTTTTAGGGCATAATTTACATTTTTGTGTTGAAAATTGTACTGAATCTTTTAATAAACCATATAATGAAAATAATATATGTTTACTAAGATGTAAAATTGGTTCTATTTATGATGAAAAAGAAGGAAAATGTATTTCTTGTAAAAGTAAAAATGAATTTTATAATGAAGAAAATAATACTTGTATAAAGGCATGTCCATATAATATATATGATAATAATAATGTTTGTTATAATTGTAAAGATAGAGGATTGTATTTATTTGAAAATGAGAATATTACAGAATGTATAAATGATTGTGCAAATAAAAATTTAATTGTTGAAGAAAATAAATGTATTTCTTGTCCTAATGGACAATTATATTTAAATGATTCTTCAAAAAATAATAAATGTGTGGAAGAATGTCCTGAAGGTTATATAAAAATAAATGAAACATGTCAAAAATGTATGGATTATTCAAATGGAAAAAAAGAATGTATTAATTATATAAATGATCAAATATTCTGTAATATAGGAAGTGAAATAGATATAGAATCAAAAGAATGCATAAATTGTTTATCAATAGGTAAAGTATATTCAAATGGAACTTGTGTGGAATATTGTGATGATTATAAAGTAAAAAAAAATGGAATATGTATCGATTGTGTAAATAATGATGTTACAAAGTTTTTTTCAGGTTCAGAGTGTCTTGAAATATGTCCTAATAATTCTCAAATTTCAGGATATATATGTAATAATTGTGAAGAATTAGGTAAAAAATATTTTGATGGAAATTGCTATGATAATTGTGTAAATTATACTTTTGAATATAAAGAAAGATGTATGCTATGTCATGAATTATATCCAGATAGACCTTTTTTTTATAATACAACTGAATTTCCTCCTTGTAAAGCAAATTGTAGTGATGATGAAGCAATAATTGATGAAGAAAGAAGAAAAGAATGTAAAGCTTGTGATAAAATATATAGAGGTGAATGCAAAGACGAATGTCCAGAATATACTTTTTTAGAAAAAAAAAAATGTATAAATTGCATGGATATTAAAGGAAAATCATTTTATGATGATGGAAAAGAAAAAAAATGTGTTGATGAATGTATTGAAGGTACTAGGAATGAAATAAAAAATCAAATAAAAATATGTGAAAAATGTGGGTCTAAATATTATAATGGAAAATGTGAAGAAAATAAAAGTCCTGAAACATATGTTTATTATATTAATTTAGGTGTTGAAATTCATAAAACATGTTTTTGTAATGTTGCAAAAGGAAATACTTGTTTAAAATTACCAGATCATAACTATAAATGTAAATGTAATGGAGATTATACTGGAGATTTTTGTAATATTTATCATCCAAAAAATGATAGTAATAATTTAACCATTTATTCTTTATCAAAATATCCCCCTTCAAAAGTAATTGATAATTTATTTACATTTAATTATACTGGAAATGAAAAAATTGTTTCTATTGAATGGAATGCTAGGCATATTTCTTGTGTAGGAATAGAAAATAAAACCAAAGAAGATAAATTGATGAATGGAGTTAAAGAAGAAATTTTTATGATTAATGGAAATTTTTTTGATTTTCAATGTTATTATGAAATTTCATTAAATGTTACTTTAGAAAATGAAAAAATATTAAGAGATTCTATTGATTTTTATGTATTTCATACTGAATTTTCAACTATAAATTTTGTTATTAATAAGAGCGATACTTATTGTCCTCCTATATCAAGAATTTATACAACAGAATTTTCTTTAGTTCATATGAATTCAAGTGAAAATTATACTTTTCAATTTTGCTATGTTGTGGATAAAAAAGAGAATGATAATAAAAATTTATGTTTTGAATTTTCTAAGAAATTTTTTTTAAATCATATACCAAATATTTGGTCTTATATTGGTAATTATGTAAATTTAAAAATGATAAGTACAAATGGTAATTATGAATTCAAGACTTGGCTTGATTTCAGGGATGGTAGATATTGTGATGAAAAAGATATTACTAATATTTCTGATATTATATTCAATTCTAATAGTACTTTTCAAATAGCTGGAAAATTAATATCATTTTTTGAAGATTATGACAAAAATGATTTAAATTTATCTGATTTAACATTGATTGAAGATTTTGTAACAAATGAATTTAGAGCATTATTAAATAAAGAAACAAATGAAAGTGAAAATGAAAATGATGATTATTATACAGATGATTCAACTTTTTTGATTATAAAAGCAAATACAATTCCAGTAATAGTAAAACAATTATTAGATTATATAGAATTAAAAAGATTAGATTATTATGATAAAGGATTATCAATTTGCAATTCACTATTAGATATTTTATCCAATTATAATTTAGATTATACTAACATAATTTATTATTATATATATAGAACTTATCTTTATCTATATGAATCTAAAAATACTTTTGAACAATTTAAACAAATTATTTCAAGCATTGAAAAATTATCTGGAATAATATCTAAATCATTATATATGGGACAAATATTTCAATTCGATGATTTTTTTTCTGATTCAGAATTTTCAAAAATGAAAAATAGAGATATTTCAATATTTAAAATTATCAGATTTGGAAAAAATGAAGGAACTATTTCTTTTTATAAACAAAAATCTTATACCAAAGTAGATAGCTGTAAAAATGACAATGATACTAATATTATTTTTTGTCTTGAAAAAGAACAAGTTAATGATATTATCGATGAAATTTATCAATTTGAAAAAAAAAATAAGACAAACATTGGTTTAAGCTTTATTTCTTATAATTTTCCAGAATCTATTTATTTAAATTATTTAAGTGATGAAGTGAAGAAATGGTTTAGCAATGGAACACTATTTTTATTTTCTAATAATATTTACCAGGTAAATTTATTTATAAATGATTCTTTTTCACAGTATAAAACTAAAAAAAATTATTTTTATTCAGTGACTTTTGAAATCGATTACAGTAAAGTACCAATATTAAAAAAAGATATATTTTGTTCACCTTTGGAATCAATAGGGAAAAATGATTCAAATAATTATTGTGATACTTATTTTTTGTTTACTAGAGAATATGATCAAAAAGCTACTATAAGATGTGTCTGTAATAATTTTACTCTAATTGGAGCCTTTGGAGGACAAGATTATTCAAATTATTCTCAAAATCTTCAATTTCAAAATATTAAAAATGTGAATTTATTTAGTTATATTCTTATTTATAGTTCCATTGGAAGTATTGTTTTTTTCTCTATTATATTATTAAGTTTAGATATTAATGAAGAAAAAATAATTAAAAAAATAAGTAAAATGAATAAATATCAAAAAGTTGATTATTATTATAATAAAGTCAGTTACTTACATAATGCAAATAGATTAACCTTTTCTTGGTATTTATTTTACTTTTATAATCCTTTTTTGCATTTATTTAATATTTATAATAAAAAAATATCTCGACATTTTAGATTTATGATTGAAATGATTAAAATTTTAATTACACTTATATGCACTCTTTATTTCAATTTTTATAAAAAAACTTTCAAACAAATAAAAGATTTCATGGAAGAAAGAAAGTTTGAGGATAAAGATATTAAAAGATATTATTATAAAACAGAATGGATAGTAATAATCATATGCAGTCTTTTATCCTTATTTTTTTACATTATTGTTTCATTATTATTTGATTTTCTTTATAATTATATTGGTTTCGGGCAAATGAATGAAAAAAAATTTAAACCAATAAAGATTGTATTATCAAAATTCATTTATAATAAAGTAAGACTTGATGGTTTAATGGATGAAAAAGGTATAAAATTAAGAACAAGAATTTATGCTTTTAGTAAGATAATGGGAGAAAAAATAATTAAAAATTTACAAAGAAAACAAGATAAATTGGCTAAATATTTAAATGAACAAGAAAAAGAAAAAGATTCAACAAGAGAAATAATTGATTCTGGAAATAGTGGAAAAGAACATTTTCTTGATGACGATAAAAGTAATCAAACAAGTTTTATTTCAAATGTAAGTTTAAGAAAAAAGAAAAAAATTTCAAATAAATATAATAAATATAGTGAAATATTTAAAAGATATATGACTATTCATAACAATAAAATTGAAGGTAAGCTTAAAAATGAAGAAAATGATAATCTTTTTTCAATTACAGAAATTTTAGAAGAAGAAAATGAGTATTTAAATAATGAATATATTTGCTGGAATATTATTTCAAATTTAATTTTAATTGCTTTAATTATTGTCATTGAAATTGAAATGAAACAACTTGTTGATGCAGTTTATCAAGAATATGAAGGATATATTATAAATCATTGGTTAATTCCTAGTTTAATAGCTATTATATTTTATAATTTTATTTTTCATTTGATTATTTGCTTTATAATTAGTTCAATATTCTTTAGAGCTTCTTATAGAACTCATTCACAATTTAAGAAAAAGATATTTAAAAAATTAATAATAAATTATAGGTACTTATATAAGATAATGATTTTAATTACAAAAAATAAAACTGATATTGATTCTACATTAAACAATATAAAATTAGAAAAAATTGAATTTGAAAAATGAAAAAATCAATGAAAGAAAAATGAAATTTGGAAAATTTAAAAAATCAAATTATTTAAAATAAATTTAAATAAAAATTAAGCAAAAAAACAATAGTGTTTCATTTCATTTTTATATATATTTTGTGTTTTTTGATTTTTTACAATTATTAAGTCATTAAAAAACATATTTCGTTGGAATTTTCCTTAAAATTTATGTGAAAAAATTTTTTTATATTTCATGAAAAAAATTTCCTTTTGTTTTTCATAAAAAAGGCAAAAAATTTCTTCAACACAGAAGAATCGTTATTAATATCAATTAGTAATTGAATCTTTAAAATCCTCAACATCTACTTTATATTTTTTAAATTGATGTCTTTAACAATTTGAAAATCATTTTTCCATTTATTACTCCATCTTTTTTTAATTACTATAATCTAATTTTAATTTAGAAGAAACTTTTTTTATTTCTTTTTGCAATTAATCTTGAAGTTCTCTATACACTTTTATTATTATCTTTTATTTTTGTCTTTTCCTTTATCTAACTTAATTCCATGAAGAATTTTATGATTATTAATTCATAATCTTCATCTAGTATTAATTATATTTAAATTATTTTTTTCAAATTTGATTTTTTAATGTAAATTTTTATTGTGTAAAGCCTCTATTAACGAACAATATTTTATATTTAAATTGGGAATCTAAATCCATGTTTTTTCATAATTTATTATTATATTTTTCATTTCTATTATAAAATTTGTTGTCTTATTACTGGATCATCATATTTTACCTCCTGAAATTTGTCAATTTCCTCCATATAAATTTATTATCCAAGGAATTTATATTTTTTATATTAAACAAATATAAAAACAATTAAAATTTAATTTATATAATTTTATAATATATTTTAAAATGTAAATAACTATATTACTATAAATTCACATTTTAACCATAACCATACATTTAACATTTAATCTTTTAAATTGTTTTAAAATGCTAAACTTTTTTTCCAAATGTTATTATAAACCAATAATATATTTTGGAAAAAATATAAAAATACCAAGAAAAAAATTTAAAAATAATTTTACCAGAAAAAAAAATAAACTAATATATAGAAGTTCCATTATCTAAACATTGCCAAGGAGTCAATCCATATCTATTTAAAACTTTTTCATCAGCTCCTCTTTGAATTAACATATCAGCAATTTCATAATTATGGAAACTTAAGGCAAAATGTAAAGGAGTATTATTATTATTATTTTCTGTATTTACAGTAGCTCCAACATTTAACAAATAATTTACTATTTGAAAAGAATTACTTTGAACTGCTAAACTTAATAAAGAATTTCCATCTGAATCAACAATATCTGGATTTAATTTATATTTTTCAAATAATTGTTTAAATTGAGGATAATTTCTATCTTTTATATGAAAACATATTGTTTCTGATAATGCTAATTTTTTTAACATTTTAATCTTTACATCTGTTACTCTTGATATCATTTGAAGATTATTAACTCCTCCTTCATTAATTATACTTTTTCTTTTTTCTAATTGCTTTTCTCTTAATGTTTTGGACATTGATTTTGCATAATTCTTTCTTTTTTTATTTGATTTTTTTCCTTTTTTATAATAAAAGTTTATTTTAGCTAATGCATTCTTTAAATAATGTTTTTCTTTTATTATTTCTTTATCTTTTTCTTCTTCTTTATTATTTTCATTTAAATTAAATTTATTTGGGTTTTTAATTAAAGATTTAAAAGTTGAATGTTCATAAAATCTTGTTTTTTTTCTTTTATTATCTAAATTCATATTTAATATATTATTATAATACCATTTTTTTTGTACTCTTAATTTTTCAAATTCAAATTTAATTGGTTTAATTTTTGCTTTTATATGATATTCATAATCTAATATATACAATTGGCAAATATACATATAATCTTTTTTTGGAAATATATTAAATGAAGTATATTTAATATCACAAAGAGAAGATTTTTTTTTATTAATACTTGCAATTCTTAATAATGGATGTCCTTTAGTAAAATTATGTATAAAATTGAGACGATTTGTTTTTCTAATAGGAAATTCTAAGTAATTATTATAATATATTTCTTGAAAAATTTTAACTATAAAATATCTATCTAATAAATAAGAATTTAAAAAAGATTTATTCATTGGTTTATATTTATTTTTTAATTTTAACATTCCTTTTAAATATCTTTTTTCATATCTTAAAGTATTATATTTTAACTTTTTATCAATAATAAAACTTTTCATTAAATTTACTTTTGTTTTATTTTTTTTATTATAATTTTCCCCTAAAATTTTAATATTTTTTTCATATTGACAGAAAAGATGAAATTTTTCATTTTGGAAAAGATGAACAAATTTAGTGTGACTTTGTAAAGAATTTTTTTCTATATTATCTAATTGATCAATAATATCTCTTTCAAATTTATTTTTCTTTTTATGATTATGTTTTATTGTTAAATCAATTCTTTCTTTTATTTTTTTTGGAGACTTAAAATAAGCTTTAATATTATTACCATCAAGAAGAGAAGAATTCCTAATGTTTTTCTTAGATTCAATCGATGATTCTGAAGAATTCTCACTGTCTGTTTCTGTACAAGTATTATAAGTGTTAAAGAATAAATTGAAAGTTTTATTGTCATTATCAAATATATTTATTTTTTTTATACTTTTTTCTTTTTTAATTTTTAATGTTTTTTTACTAGTTTTTAAAGCTTCTTTATTATCATTTGCTTTTACATTTAATATTTCTGTTAATTTTGGTAATTGATAATTATTGCTTACTCTTAAAGTTGAAACACTTTTTCTTTTTGTTAATTCTTTTTTAATTTGTTTTCTTTTAGGTAATTTACTCATTATAATTTCATTATCTGAAAAATAATATTTTTTCTCTTTAGAATCAATACTTTTTCTATTTTTTTCATTAAAACTTTTGATTTTCTGAATTCCATTATTTTCACTTTTAAAAAGAAAATCATTTTTTTTAAAATAATTTCGAATTTTATTATTATTTAAGTTAGAAGTTAATTTTTTTTTTTTAACTTTTCGAATAATATCTATATTTTTTATTAAAGGATTATTTTTTTGTTTTGGAGTTTTTGGTCTTGAATAATTTAAATTAAATTTCCTTTTATTTAAAAAATAACCTTTAAATGAATAAATTTTTGGAGAATTTGAATTATTAATTAAAGAAGAATTACTTAATAATTTTACTGGAGAAGAATCTTTATTTCTTGATAAATGATAAGTATCAACTTTTGAATTATTAATAAAAGAATCTCTTTCAGTTAAATTAGAAAAAAAAGAAAAATTATTTTTATGTTTCGTAGTCAATCTTTTAATTTTTGGAAAGACTTTTTTTTCATTATTAAAAGTATAAGAATTAATAATATTACCTAAAGTACTATTTTTTGTATAATTTCTAGAAACGAATTTAGTATTATAATTGATATTTATATTATCTTCGGTTTTTAATAAATATTTCCTTACATTTTGTTCAGAAAAATTTTTTGTTTTTGCTGTTGAATTGTAAGTACTTGAATAAGAATTATCAGAATTTGAATCATTTGTTTTAAACATATTATTATTTCTTAAAATTAAGTTTTTATTATGAAAAGTTCTTAAAAGCATACTTTGATTTTTAGAATGAGTATTATCAAATGAGTTTACTCTTCTTGTTGGAGATTTATTTTCTTCATTTAATTGAATTATGTTTTTAATATTTAAAGAAATTGGATTTTTTGCTGGGATTAAATGAATCATTTTATTTAAATTTGTATTTTTTTCATTTTCAGGAATTAATTTCAATTTCTGAGGAGATGGTAATCTTCCTTTATTTCTTTTATGAATTAAATTTCTCATTAAAAAATTTCGAAGAGCTTCTCTATTAAATATTATTATTTTATTTTTACCGATTTTCTGTTTGCATTATTTTTTTGTTTTTATTATAAATTGTTTATTAAGAAATATTTAAATTTTTCATGGAAAATACCATAAAATCATTATTTAAAATTTTAATAAAATTAATTTTTATATATATAAAATTTTATAAAATTAAATGATAAATATTTTCATTGTTTTTGTGTAAATTTCTTAATTAAAAAAGGTTCAACTGTATTTAAAGTTTCAATAGAATTGTCAGTCTTTAAATAAGGAGGATCTGTTTCACTTATTATATTTATTTTACTAAAATCTTTATAAGATGAATTAGCCTTTTTTTCATTAAAAGATTGTTCAGCGTCAATTTTAATATTTATTTTTTTCTTAGGCTTATTCATATTACTAAAATTACTTTTTTTAGCAAAATTTATTGTAGTCATTAAGAAATTATTATGATTTCCAAGAGATAAATTATCATTATTAGAAAAAACTTCACTAACAATAGTTTTTTTTTTATGATGTGGTTGAATATTATTGAGTAAATTTCTTATTTGTTCTAAAACTTCTTCAAATTTTTTTGATGTTGCTGCTTCTAAACCATATAAATGATTTTCATTTTTTTGAATTTGATAACTTAAATCTGATATTTGTTTACTAAATTTATGCATCATCTCTATATAATAATCATTATTAATATTATTATTAAATAATGATACTCTTTTTTTTCTTAATGTGTTTGGAGTTAATTGAACTGCTTGATTATCAGTTGGTATTGTTTGATTCTTATCATTTTTACTATGGTAGTTTATTTGTTCTTTTATTTGAAAATTTTTTTCTTCTGAATAATCTAATGTTGCTAAATTTTTTTTTGGAGATATATTTTTTTTTGTGTTTGAAATTTCTGAAATTTTGTTATTATTATCATCTTTATCATTATTATCTTTATTTAAATTCACATTAATATTATTATCATTAGTATTATTAATAATATTATCATTATTAATATTATTATTTTGAATATTATTATTATCTTTGTTATCTTTATTATCTTTGTCGTTGATATAATTGTTAATTTGAATATTGTGGTCAATTTTATTATTATCTTTATTACTTTTATTCTCATTTACATTATTATCATTGTTATTATTATCTTTATTCTTAATAATATCATTACTATCTTTATTATCTTTATTATCTTCATTCTTAATAATATTATTATTATTATCTTTATTATCTTCATTCTTAATAATATTATCAATATTATCTTTATTATCTTCATTCTTAATAATATTATTATTATTATCTTTATTATCTTCATTCTTAATAATATTATTATTATTATCTTTATTATCTTCATTCTTAATGATATTATCATTATTATCTTTATTATCTTCATTCTTAATGATATTGTCTTTATTCTTAATGATATTATCATTATTATCTTTATTTTTAATCATATCATTAACATCTTTATTGTCTTTGTTATCTTTATTATTATTTTGATTTTTATTATTTTCATTGATATTATTATTGATTTTGTTATTGAGATTATTAGTATTATTTTCATTAGTTTTATTATGACTATTATTCTTATTATTCTGGGTATCAGTATTATGAATAGTTTTATTATGAAAATAATTGATTTTTTTTTTTTTGGTGATATTGTTAGTTAAATTAAAATCAGTATGTTTGAAACTTTCAGGAGTTGCTATTACAGAAAATCTTTTCTTTCTAACAGCATTTTGATTTATATTTTTTAATTCATTTCTATAATTTGAAATATTCATATTTGGTGTTTTTTCATTTTGATTTTGTGCTCGATTGGCTATTGTTTTCTCTTTATTTTTTTTTTCATTTTTATTATCTTCATTTTTATTTTCTTCTCTTTTATCTTTATTTTTTTTTTCAACTTTTTTATCTTTATTTTCATTTTCTTCATCAACTTTAATCATTTTTAAAATAAAATTATCAGTATTTTTATTATCCTTTTCATTATCATCTTCTAAAATTATATATTTAATATTATTTTTATCATTATCATTAGATTTTTTTTCATTTATATTTTTATCAACACTTTTAATATTAAAGTTTTTTTCAATATTAACTTCCATACTCATATCTCTTTTTCTTCTAACTAATCTAGAAGACATTGGTGAACCAGGAATTTCTTCATCATCAATTTGAAAATCTAAAGAATTTTTATTTTTGAAAAAATCACTTGTTTCTAATTCATCTTTTGAAGTTTCATTTTCTAATTTTTGTTTTTTCCTAAAATCTAATTTATTTCCCATTTGTCTAAATTCTTTTAAAGGAACATTTTGACCTAAATTTTTTCTAAATCTTACATCTTTAATAAAATCACTTAAAGTTGTAAATTTCTGTTTAAGTAATTTAAATTCATATTGATATTCATTAAATTCTTTAACTGTTTTTTCATTTAATTCCACAAATTTTTCAATTTCACTATCAAATTTATTATTCATTTTAATTTCAAAAGCATCTAATTTTTCCCATTTAATTCCTAACTTTTTAGTTTCTTCAATTAAATCATTTGCATATTTTAAATTATCAACTCTTAAAACATCAATTCTATCATCAGTAATTTTAATTCTATCAATTAATTTATTTTCAACTTCAACAAATCTTTTATTAAAATGTTCAATAAATTTTTGTTGAACATTTTCAATTTGTAAATTAAAACTAGTGACTAAACTTTCCATTTTAGTTTTATAAGTTTTTAAATCCATTATTTGTTTATCTTTAAAAGCTTTTAAATCCATAAAAGTTTTATTACAATAATCTAAAAAATGCCTTACTGTAGGATATCTACATGCATTACCTATTAATCCTGGAACTAATATATTTGAAAACATATTATCAAATTTATAAATTGCATTACCTAAATCTTTTTCTATAGAATGAATTTTTGTGTCGTATAAAAACATTGATTCTTCTGTTTTTTGCTTAAAATTTATTATTTGAGATATTTTGCTATGACTGTCTTTTTGATTTGCTATTGTTTCATATAATTCACCTATTTTATCTGAAAGTAATACTACTTTTTCCTCTGATACTACTATTTTATTTGCTAAATCATTTATTTTTTCATCATATTTAGAACTTAATTTATTATCTAATTTCTTTATGTCTCCTAATATTTCATCTTCAAATAACATTATGTCTTTTTTTGAAGCATATTCACTCATTTATTTTTTTATATATTTATTTATTTTTTTTAAATGTATAGAATGTATTTTGTTATTATAAATTTTTTCAATGGGACAAAAGATTATTCAATCTAAATATACTGAAGAAGTTGATACATTTTTATATAAATATTCTGATAATTTACAGTTTGTAAAATTATATAATAATGGTATTTTATCTAAAACAGCTTTAGTTTTTAATAAGATAGATAATGTACCATTAATCATAAAAGTTTTTTTCAAAACAAATTATGAGGAAAATGACAAAAAATTATATGATAAATATTTAGCTCTATTAAGAGAATATAATAAAAAAATAAATCAAAATTTAATATTAAATTATGCTCCAATAATAAAAATAGAAAATCATGAAAGAGCAGGAATAATTATAAAACAATATTTTGGATATAATTTAAAAGAAAGAATGTTTCAAATGCCTTATTTTTCAAAAATAGAAAAATTATGGTTAATATTTCAAATATTATTCTCTTTAAAAGAATTACATTCAAACGGAATAATTCATGGAAATATAAAATTAGAAAATATATTATTAACTTCTTATAATTCATTATTTTTAACTGATATTTCACCATTTAAACCAGTTCATATAATTATAGATGATATAACTTCATATGAATATTTTTTTGGTGCTTTAAATAAAACATGTTATTTATCTCCTGAAAGGGTTTTAAGTAAAAAAGAATTTAATGAAAAAAATAATAATGAAGACTTTAATAAAATGTATCCTTCAATGGATATTTTTAGTGCTGGAATTGTTATTGCTGAATTATTAACTGAAATTCATCCTTTTTTATTATTAAATCAATTATGGGAATATAAATATGGTAAAATTAATATTAAGGAAAAATTAAAAAATATTAAAGATGAAAATTTAAAATTTTTATTATTTAAAATGTTAGAAATTGATCCTGAGAAAAGAATAAATTCTGAAGGTGCTTTTATTTTTTTTCTTGATAATATTTGTCCTTTGTTTATTAAAGGCTTTCTAGTTTTTTTTAATTGTTTAATTAATAAAACTAAATTTTGGAAACCTGATTTAATGATTGGTTTATTTTATAAACATTGGAAACAAATATGGAAATTAATTTTTGGGTATAATGAAAAAGCACCTTTAATAAAAGAATGTTTAAATTTTTCTTTAATAAATAAAATCTTTTTAGATTCCTCTTTATTAAAAATTCAATATTTTATTGAAAAAGAAAAAAATTTTAAATTATTAATAAATATAAAAAACACAGAAGAAATAATCAAAGAAAAAGAAATAGAAAATGATAAAAAATGTATATTATTATTATTTAATTATATTGTGGAAGCAATGCAGAATGTAAAATACGAGAGTTCAAATTGGGTTGCTTTAGAAATGATTAAATGTATTTTAACAAAAGTTCCAGATAAATTAAAGTTATTAAGAATTATTCCTTATTTTATAGAAAATATAAAAAGACGTGATCTTTTAACAAGATTAAAAAGTTTAAAATGTATAATTGATTCTCTTTTAAATATTGATTATAATAATTTAGAACTTCCTAAAGAAGAATATTATTATTTTCATGGTTATATTTTTCCTTATTTTATTGCTTATTATCATGGAGTGAAAAATTTATTAAATAAAAATTATGTAATTGGTTTTATTAATTTAATAGGAAAAATAATTGAAATTGAATCAAAGTTTTTAAATCTAGTTGTAAAAATAAAATTAAAAAAATATACAAATGAAATAAATAATATTAAAGAAGAAATAAATAAAGAAGAAAACAATGAAGAAAAAAAAAAGAATATAAAAGATAAAAGAATAATAATATTTCAACAATATCATAAAATGCATTTAGAATTTAAAAAAACTTTATTTTCAGTAATTAGTAAAATTTTAACATCAAATATAGAGGATGAAGTATTAGTAGTTTTATTTAATAATTTTCCAATAATTTTAAAGTTATTTAGTGGAGAAGAATTAAATGAATTTAAAAGACAAACTTTATCATATATTAATTCAAGAAAATCAAAGATTCAAATTGCAGTTTTAAAAAATTTACCTTTTATGACTTCTTTTTCTCGAAAAGATTTTGAAAATGTTTTTGTTCCTTGTATTGAGTTTTTAATTTATGATAATGAAGAAATTAAAATATATGAATCATTTCATTTAATTATTAGTTTAATTGAAAAAGATTTTATTAAAATTAACTGTTTATTTGAAACTTTAAATACATATTTTAAATTTATATCACATCCAAATTTTTTAATTAGGAAAAAAGTTTTGAAATTAGCGAAGATTATTCTTAAGAAAAATAATAAAAAATCAAATGATTGTTTAATGAATTATTATCAAGGTTTATTTTCCTTTGAAAAAAAATTAGAAATAATTAATGAAGAAATAATAGATAAATATCATAAAGAAAGTTTATCAAGAATTTTATGTCAAATTAACAATAAATATGAATTTTCAAAGGAACATTTAAATGAAAATAAACATTATTTATCAATTTTAGATGAAATGACTGATATATTTCAAGGTAAAGAAATGTATTTAATGAATTTAATGGATAATATAATAGTTAATAATAATAAAAATTATGAACAACCTAAAATTTTTTCTTTTATTGAAGTTATTAATAGTACTTTTGATTCTTATATTAAAAAAGGAGATCAATCTAATTTTTTTTATCAATTATATCCTATAAGAGATCCAAGAAGACAATTAATATTAAAAAAATTTCATTCTAATAATGATATAAGTTTTAAAATTGATGAAAAAATGGAAGATAACTTTGAAATAATTTACATATTTTTTTTCAAAATCTTTTATTTATTTAAAGTTCTAGATATAACATATAATGAAATAGGAAAAGAATATTTTACTTTCAATAAATTAAACTCAAATATTATAGAAAAGGAAGATTTTTCATCAAAAAATAAAAATATTCAACATTGGAGACCAAAAGGTAAATTATTAACTACAATATATAATAAATCAACAAATCCAATTGAAAAAATAATTCCAATGAATAATTCAATATTTTTATCTATTGATAATCAAGGAGAAATTATTTTTAGAAAACTAGAAATATTAAATAACGAATTATACGTTACAATTAAGCATATAAAAAAATTCAAAAATGATCTTCCAATCTTATATAAATCTACGATTAAAAAAATAGGAAATGATAAATTAATTTTTGCTTCAAATAATTCATTATATTTATATGAAATAGGAGAAAATAATGAATTAATTAAAGTAATTTCAATAGAAGAAAATGAATATATAACAACAACTTTAATATCAAAATATACAAATAAAAAAATTTTCATTTTATTAAGTGATACAAAAGGAAGAATAAATTTATTTGATTTAAGAATAAGAACATTAAATGAAATATGTCAATTTCCCTTAGATAAAGGATTTATAACTTGTGGTTGTAAAAATTTAAATTATGAAAATGAATTTTTATTTGGAACTTCAGATGGTTTTATTTTTAATATTTCTCTTAATTTAAATTCTATTACTCATATATATGAATTTGAAAATAAAAAACCAATTATAGGAATTAAAAATTATTTACCAAATATTAATAATGTCATTGAGAATAATGGGATTAATTATTATATTATATATTTTGGAGATAGTGAAATTCATATTTGGAATTTTAATACTTTGA
The DNA here is from genome assembly GCA_023807065.1 of Isotricha intestinalis. NCBI lineage: Eukaryota > Ciliophora > Litostomatea > Vestibuliferida > Isotrichidae > Isotricha > Isotricha intestinalis. The sequence goes on from JAJJLU010000006.1 coordinate 24,187, forward strand.
ATTGTGAAATTTTAATGAAAGTTAATGTAAAAAACAATGATAATGATAATAAAAGTGAAATTGATTATCCTATTTTAACTAAAAGACTTTTTGAAGATAATTCTCTTATTAATTTAGGACGATATTATTTTGAACAATTAAGAAAAGAAGAAAATGTAATTGATTCAGAAAATAAATTTTTTTATTATAATGGAATCTTAAGAAAAAATAGATTTATACCTCAGAAAAGTTTATTAGATTATTTAAATCAAGAAACAATAATAATAAAATTTAATGAAATAAAAAAGATATTTAATCATAATTCAAATTCACAAATTATATTTTCACCATTTTATGATATAAATAATAATTTATTAAGTATAAATTATCTTATAAGTGGAGGAAATGATACAGTAATTCGTTATTGGGATATTTCTAAAGAAACATTAAGAGATACAAAATCATATATAATAAATGGTCCTTTATCATTAGTTAATTATAATTTTACTCAAACTCAATTTAATAAAAACTTTTTTTTAATTCAATCTAATGAAGAATATAATTCTTCTTTTATAAATGATCCTTTATATAATAATTATAGTTTGAAAAATTATTCTATTAATGGAATGAATAATAAATTTCTTTATGGAGGAAGATTTGTGGAATCAGGACATAAAAATATTATAACTGATATTCAAAATATTGAATTAAATAATTTTTTTTATGATGAATATGAATTTCCTTTTTTATTGTTAACTTCTTCCTTAGATGGGACAATTAAAATTTGGAAATAAATTATTTATTTAGTAATAGAAGTAATATATATTTTTTATTTAAGCAATATTATTAATGTATTTAAATATTATTTTCATATAAATTTATTATAAATAATGAAAAAAATAAATAATTTAAAATTTTATTGATTTAAGTTATTTTATTGATATTTAGGTGTTATTTTTTGATTATAATTTGAATTAAAAGAATTTAATTCAGATTTAAATTTTTCTACAATTGAAATAATATCGGAAAATAATTCTTCATTTTGGATAATATTATTATTATCTTTGCTTTATTTTTATTATCAGATTCATTAACATTCCTTATTAAATCATATATTTCATCAAGACATTTTATATTTGATTCAATAATATTTTTTTCATTTATATTTGTTTGAATTCTTCATCAATAAATTTTTCTTTTAAAATATTTTATAAATTATAATCAGATTCTAATATTTTTATTAATAAGTTTTCTATTAAAAATATATATTAATTGAGATTTCATTTTGTAATTTTGATTAATTATCATTTTACGATAATTTAACTCTTTTTTCTCAATTATTTTATAATTTGGAATATTATTTTCCTTAATAAAAGAAATTAAAGCTCTAATAATAATCTTTTCTTTTTTATGAAATTATATTATTTTTTTTATAATTTAAAGAAGTGAAATATTCCTTTAAAGAAATATCTGGTGAGTGCTCCATTATTAAATTTTGGAAATTTTTTATATCATCTATAACTTTTAATTTCTCTTTTGTGTTATTGTATTTTAATTAATTGATTTGTAGAAATATAAAATGAATCCAATGATGATTCCTTTTTCTCTTCTTTTTCTGTTTTTCTATTTTTTCCTTTTTAATACCAAACAATTTATTCCCAATTTTTTCTTCATATAATACAATATCAAATAATTTAATATTTTTTTATATAAATAAAAATAATAAATAAAAGAAATTTAGAATAATATAAGAATAATGAAAAAACTTCGATTAAATATAAAATTAAAAAGAAAAAGTAAAAAATTATGATATACAACAATGTTTAATATTAAATAAAAACTTGAATATAAAGGTTTCTTAGATTAATTGAATCAATGTCATTTCACCTTTTAAAACACATTTTTTCAAACAAAATGAAAAAAAATTTAAATCGTAAATTTAAAATAAATTTGGATACTATTAGAAAAAAGAAAAATTAGATAATAAAAAATATCATTTATTTCATTTTCATCAAAAACAACTAATTTATTTAATTGTTTCTCCCTAGTGAAAAATAAATTATATTATTTTAAGTAAAAATTAATAATAAATAAAATATTAGAAATTATATAAATCAACTTAATAAATTAAAGGAAAACATTTTATAATTATTAAAATTATAATCTTGTCATAAATGTTATTCTCATTCTAAAAAAAAAAAATAAAAAAAAGGAAAAATCTCTTAAATATTTATTTTTTTAATTTTGTGCTTATTATTTCAAAAAAATTAAAAAAAGCAAACTATTTTAAATTTAAATTATAATAAGAAATTTTATGAAAAATAAAATATAACATCAAAATAAAAAACCTATTTTTTTAACTCTTTTTTCAGAATTTTACTAATAAAAAATGGCAGCACCTTCAGTAAATCAATTATCATATCTCGAAAAAACTTATAAAATACAATCGGATCAACATCATTTATTTAATTTGACAATAAAAAATTTAAAATCATCAATTGAATTTTTTCTTGTTTATCACGATAATGTTTCAACACAACAATATAAAAAAAAATATTTTCTTGATGAAATAAAGAAAAATAATAAATATTTTACAATATTGGAAACAATTGATCAAGTGTTTGATGATTTAGTGGGATTAATAAATAAAAATACAACAAAAATATGTGAATCAAAAGATAATATAATTTATATTATTATTCCTTTAGAAAGTCAAACTTTAAAAGAAATAATATTTCAAATAAAAAAAATAGAAAAAAATGATAAAGAAAAAATTGAAGAATTATATTCTTTAGTATTAGAAATAAAAAACGAAAATATTTCCTTGAAAAAAGAAAATCAAATTCTAAAAGAAAAAGTCAAAAAATTAGAATCTTATATTCCTTATTTAGAAGAATTTAAAAAGAAGAATAAACAAATAAATTCGAAAGAAAATATTAAAAAAATAAATTTTCCTATAAAAAAATCACCTTCATACATAGACGAAAACACTATTCTTGCTAATATAGAAAAACTGAAATCACAGTTTCCAAAAATAAAAGATGATATTTTAATGAATGCTTTAGAAGCTGCAGATGGAAATTATGAAGAAGCAATCAATTTTGTTTCTACTATGCTAGAAGAAAATTAATTTGAGAAAAAAATATTTTTTAATATTAATTTATATATGTTATCTTGTTAATAAATATGATTAAATAAATTAAATAAAAACACAAAATCATTCGGTCAGACTTTTTGAAAATATTGGTATGGAATGTAAATGTTTTATTTTTCATTAATTATTTATAAGATAACTATCTTTATCATTAATGAGTATTTTATTATTTTTTAATCAAATATTTTTTAATTTTGAAAAAAATAAGAGTATTCTAATAATTATTAATTAAGTAAATTTTTATTATAAAGTTATATTTCAGAAATGAGGTAATGTTTGTTGTTCAAAAAGTATTCATGCTAATTTATCTTGTTTTTAATAAGTTAACCCAATTCTTTTGTTAAGGGTATAAATATTTGTTAATTAATTAAATTAAACTAATAAAAATTGTTGTTTATTTTTTGTTTTTATCATTTAAGTTTTTTTTTAATTGTTTATCAAAATATAAAATCTTTTTATGTTTTTATGATAGATTACATAATTTTTCTTTTGTTTCCTGAATATTATTCTTCTTTTATATCATTAATAATATGAATAATATCTTCAAATATTCATTTAATTTAGTTAATTTTGATTCCACAAAAACAATTAATAAGTTCATAAATAATTTCTATATTAAAAATCTTATATAATTCTTGAATTTCATTTATTAATTTTAAAGATGATATATCATAAGGAAATATTAATCCTATAATTCTTCTTTTATTTTTTCAACATTTCCTACAAAGTAACTAATTATTTTTTATTTTCATTTACTTTATTAATTATATTCAATAATAATAAAAATAAAAAGAATAGAAATTTATTTTTAATTATAAAAAATTACTTTTATATAATTTCTAAAATACGAACAACAAAATTTCAAAATAATAAACTAAATTATTTTATAATATTACTTTTGAATACTTAATCCTTTTCTAATATCATCATTAAATTTACCAGAATTAACTATATTTTCCAAAAAATTTCCTAAAATTTCTAATTCATTATCCATTACATCATCAGTCCAAGTTTTAATTAAATATAAATTGTCTAAATTATATTTAGCATTAACTTTAAGATTATCAACAAAAATAATTTTTTTTAAATCTCTTCCAATTTTAGATAAATCTTTAATAATTTTTCCTCCTTCTGAAGTAGTATGTTTCTTATACAATCTATGAGAAATTAATTTTTTTTGTTGATCTATTTTATCTAAAATATTATTTGCATATGATTGAGAAGAAGATGTAAAAATTATTATTTCAAAATATTCAGAAACTTTAGTTAAAAAGTTAACAGCTCCAGGTCTTAATAAGAAATAATGACCAAATGATAAAGTTGAATTATGAGTTAAGGTTTCATCAAGATCAAGAACTAAACAAAATTTTTTTTCTAAAGGTTTTTTTATAAATGGAGAAGGAGGAATTAAAGCTTTATCATCTTCATCTGTTTCATTAAGAATATTTACAGGTGATTTATTTAAAAAACAAAATAATATTGTTTCTTTTATTGACTTTATTATTATATATAAATCAATATTTTGACAATTATCTAAAAGTTGATGTAATGATTTATTAATATTTATATATTCGTTTTTTTGTTCAATTGTTATTTTTACTATATTTTTTGTAATTGGAATAATATTTTGATTTTTTATTTTAAGTTTTTCATTTAAAACATTACTTAATTTATTTGAATAATTAATCATATTTTCAACGATTAATAATCCTACATAAATAAATTGGTGAAAACAGTCTTTTACTTTTTCAACTTTTATTTTATATAAATTTTCATCTCTGGATAAAAATGCAAAAATAACTAAAATGATACAATAATATTTATATATATTCATAAATTTATCATAGTTAAATAATTCAATATTTTTAGTAAATAAGTTTTCATTTATTAATATTCTTTTAACTTCTTTTAAAAAAAGAATATTAAATAGGCTTTTATTAGTTAAAACATTATTTAATTCAGTTAAATTTTCAAAAAAATTAGTAATAAATTGTTTTTTTTCATCAACTGATATTCCAATTTTTAAATCTGAAAGATGAACTGAAGGAGCTGATCCTCTTCTATTTTTTTTTTGTACTTTTTCCATCTTTTCAATAAAAAATTCCTTTTAATATTTTAAATTTTATTTAAAATAAATAAAAATTATTTATTTGAAAAATTTTAATAATGATATCATTTTAATATTCTCATTAATTAATCTACGAGAAATTAAAATGAATAATAAAATCATTACTACTAATTCAAAAATTAAATTTGCAGTTAAACAAATGATTAATAATATTTTATGGTTATAAAGAGTATTTTCTAATAAATTTGGAATAATAATTTCATTTTGATAAGACCTTAAAATATCAACTAAAAATAAAGTTAAAGTAAAAACACCATATAAATCATTAAGATCTAAATGTTGAATTTTTTCTTCATAATCTCCTTTAGTTATAGTATTTAAAACTTTTTGTTCATAAAAAGTAATTCCTTTGAAAATTAAAGATTGTTTTCTTAAAGAAAATATATCAAAACTTTCACATAACTGAATTAAAAATGAATTATAATTATCTTCTTCATTATTTAATACTGCACTTAAAAATATTTCATCTTCTAAACCAGGAAGATCAACACAAGATATATTTTGAAAGTCTTTTATTTTCTCATATATTTTTTTATTATCATTTTCTATTGATTTAACTAATCTTAAATCATCTAAAATTGTTTGAAAATTATCAATAACAAAAGTATTTGATTCATAATTATTTTGAATTATACATAATTCATTTTGAGTTGTATTTGTTAAAATCATAAATATTAATGAATTGATATTATGTGTTATATAGTTATCAATCTCTGAGCTCATATTATAATATTGAATTAAATTTTTTAACTGATAAAATTCCTTTTTCATTAATACAAATAAAATGATTGCAATAATAAAAAAGAAGAAATAAATTGCAAAAATAGTAAAAAAATATTGTTTTATATAACCTTTATATATTAAAAAATTAGCCTTTTCTTTCTTTTTTTTAAGACTTCCTAAATTCATTCTTTCTTTATTTTCAGCTTCTTTTAGTTTTTGATATTCTTTTATTTCATTAGTTATTTTTTTCATTTCAATATAAGGTTCATTATCATATAATAAAAGTAAATTTTTCCAATGATTAAATTTAGAATGAAAATAAGTCATAAATTGAGAAGAATATAATCTTTTACAAAATTTTTTAAATTGTTTATCTAATCCTATCATAAATGAATAAATAAAAAAACAATTTAATACCAAAACAGAAATATTTAGAATTACTAAACCAACAGAAAAACCTTCTAAAGTTGATGAAATAGAATTTAAATGTTCATTAAACCACTCACTTAAAATATTTTTAATAGAGCTTAAACCTTTTGTAATAATTGGATAATTAATAACGATTTGATAAATATATTTATGATCTAATGAAGAATTAGTTAAATTTAAATTTTTTAATTCCATTTCAGTAGTTAAAGTAAAGAATTTAATTGAAATATTTTTTAAGTTTTTTCTGTTAATAATTTGAGTTATGAAATTTAAATATAAATCTATTGAATCAAAAAAGGAATTATAATTATAAACTAAATAAGGAGTGTTTAATTCATGTTTAATTTCACCATAATTTTCTGGAGCTTCATTATCATTTTCTCTAATTAAATAAACAGGTAAAGAAATACTTTCAAGTTCTTTTATTTTTTTTTTAGACAAAGAATAAGCTTTTTTTTTAAATTCAGTATATCTATTTTTAATATTATCAATACTATTCGAAAATTCCCTAAAAACAATTTCACTCATTAATAACTCATCTTTATCAAAGTTAAACATACTTTGATAAATACCAGCTAAAACAGCATAATAACAGATTGATATTTTTCCACTCATATTTTCAAAACATAAATTAGAAGTCATTCTTACAATTTCCATATCAATTCCTCTTTTAAAAAAATGAAATTTACCATAAAATTCATACATTTCAATAAAATTAGAATCAAGATGTAATTGAATTATTAAAAATAATAAACTTATAACTACTATTATTACATGAACTATAGATATTATTATATTTAACATTTTATATCTTCTTAATCTATTTTCATCTTTTGATAAAATAGTCTTTCCATTAATTGTTTTAATATGAAATTTATTTGTTTGAGTGTCTGAAGAAGTTGAAAAAGAAACTGATTCTGTTCCAACTGATAACATTTTATTTATTTGATCTCCATAATCGATATGAAAATTTTCTTCTTCTTGTTCACTTTCTTTTTCATTTTTTATTAATTTTGATAATACATAAATTGTAAATTTACTTTTTTCTTTTTCACCGATTTTTATTTTTTTTTCAAGGAAAAATTTTTCTTTTGATATTTGTGATTTTCTATTTTTTAAATCATTTAATATTTCTTCTTTAATATAAACATCTTTATTATCTTCTAAATATTTTTTAAGTAATTTATAAAAAAGATTAAAATTAATTTGAAAAAATAATCTATTTTCATCAATAGTTTGTGTAACATTTTTTGGATTTGTTATTTCATTAGGAATTAAAGAAGCAGTTACTTTTTTAAAAATTTGTTCAAAACTAAAAGTTTTTCTAATTAAACCTAAAGAATAAATAATTTCAGGATTTATTACAAAATAATAACTTAATGATTTAGAAAAAGAAATTAATATTTCTTTAGTATTTTTACCTACATTTATTGTTTCAAATATTAAAACATCTTCATGAGAATTTTGAAATTGACCTGAAATTAATAATTCTCCGAAATTAATTGAAGGATACATAACAAATTTAAAAGTAAATATATCTATATAATCTATATCTTCTTCATTTAAATCTGAAATCACAAATTCAAAATAATTTTTTGGATCTTTAAAATTATTATCTTTTAAGAAACTTTCCATTTTTTCTTTTGCACTTTGTCTTAAATAAGGAGGGAATAAATTTTCAAAAGATCTATTTAAATATTTTCTCATTTGATGACTTGATTTAATTATAGTAAAGTTTTTAGAAATTAAACCATAATGAACTACAATGAAACTATCATGATAAAAGTGATTTTGTAAGAAATCTTCAAAATTTGAAATATCAAAAAATTCTTCTGATTTAGGTATTGGTTTATGTCCTACACTTTCATATATAAATCTTAATATTGTTATATCATATGTATAATTTTGAGATGTTTTTTGAAGTAATTTTATGATTTTTTCATTGTCTTGAAACTCATTTAATGTTTGAGCTAATTTAATAAAATTTTTAGGATTTTTTATTTCATAACATATAAAATCTTCTACTTTCTTTAAAAATTGTATATATAAGTTTATTACATCTTCAGTTTCTTTATAATTTTCATATTGTTTGTAAAATTCAATATTATTCTTTTTATTTAAATCAAACATTGTCAATAAATCAAAATAAACTGATACATTATTTTGTTTATATTTCATAAACTTTTGATAGAAAAACATATAAAAATAAAATTTCTGACTTTCACCTTTATAAATTAAACCATAAATTTCTAAAATATCTAACATAATTTCTTCATGTCCAAAAACTTTAATTTTTTTCTCATTTTTTCTTTTCATAATTACATCTAAAATAACATTAAAAAAAACTTCAAATTTTATTTCTTTTACAAAATTAGAATTAATAGCATAACAAATATCACAATCTCTATTTTTACAAATTATTTTATGATTCGCAGCCCATTTAGAACACATTATCTCTCTGTCAATTTCATTACTTACCATAAAACCTAATAAAGCAATTAAATCATTTGTTCTTGCAACTCTATTTAATATTATCTTTGGATATTTTATTGAAAAAAAAGTAGAAACAATTAAAAAGGTTAAAATTAAAAAAAAGAAAAATATTAATTTTCTTTCTTCTTTAATTATCATTCGATAAATTATTGAAATTCCAGTAAATGAAATTAAAAAAAAACGAAATATAACAAAATTAGATATCGGGTAATATAATATTGAACTTGATTTTGAACAAGCTAAAAAAATAAAATAAAGAAAATAAATAATATATATTAATACACCAATAGTTCCAAAAATTAATATTTTATCTGACATTATACTTTCAATTTGAACTAAATTTTTTTCTATTGCCATTACAAACTTTATAGATGCACTTGCAATTTCAAATAAAACTGAAAAATTTGCATCTAAAGGAAAATCTGATATTGTCCCTTTATAATCAATGAAATTTGCAGTTACACAATGTATTCTATAATGATTTATTGTATGAAATAAAACAAATACTATTCCAATTAACAAAAGAAATTGAATTACTATTATTGTTGATTTATTCATTATATTATGTTCTGAATTATACATCATTTTAATTAATAATGTTATTAATGCATCAACGTTAAAAATAAATAAAAGTCGAAAATTAAACATTTCATAAAAATTAATGTATAGTTTTATCAAAGTTACCTTTACTTTTCCTTTAGCTTCTATGAAAGATGGTTTTATAATTAATAAAGATACATAAAATAAAATTGTGACTGTTAGACTTATTGTTATTGCAAATCCATTAAATACATATTTATTAGTAGGTAAATATTCCTTATATAAATAATATATACTTAAATTATACCAAAAATTTTTTGTTTCATCATAATTGTCATAACCTGATACAATTTGAGTTGCTGTAATCAATAAATAACAATAAATATTGAGAAAATCTATGAAATTCATTAAACATAAAATCCATTCTACTTTACAAAGATATTTTAAAGATAAATTATTATAAGTTAAAATTGGTGTTTTATTTATCATTTTTTTCCAAAAATTATTTCATTGAAAAATATAAAAATAAATTTAAAAAAGTATTATATAAAAAATATTTAATTTTTCATTTAAAATGTGAATTCAATAATTAAAATTGTAAATTTCTTATTAAACTTTCATTATTTGAATTAATAAAAGATTTGATATTATGTTTTTAAAAATTATAATCTTTAATATTATTTTTTTAAATCTTCTCTTCAATATTATCTTCTAAATTTCCCTCATCATTACTATTCTTATTGTTTCTTTTTTTCTAAAAATTTTAGTTTTATTAAATCATTATTTCTACTTCTTTTTCTGGCTATGTTTGATGAATTTTATTTTCTTCATCAATAATTGGTTTTGGAATATTATGATTGAAAAAATATCATTTATTTCTCTCATTTTTAAAAGGAAATATTATTCCAATACTATAAATTAATATTGCTATTCTCACATTATTTTTTAATTAAAAAAGTCACAAATAAATATTTTTAAGTTTTTCTCAAGAATTAAAAATATTATCTTGATTAAAAATTCATCAAAGTAATATAATAGGAGATTTCTTATCTCTTTTTAAAAATATCCTACTTATTCCAAATCTATTTTCTCTTTTTAAATTCAATAAAAAAAATTGATTTTATTATATCATTATATGCAATGAATTTTTTATTTCCCTAAATAATATTTAAATTTAAGAAAAAATTTCTAATTTCAAAAATAAAATATTTAAATTTTTTTATAAATAATAACAAAAAATATCAATCAATAATTAAATTAATAATATTATTATAAAAGTTTAGAACAAATTTAAAAAATTTATTTCTATTATTTATTTATTGATTCTTATTTTTCTCATTAAAACTTTTAATGTTTTAAAAGAAAAAATTTTATATATATAAAATAATGATTAAAAATGAATACTCTAGTTTCACTCTAAATTTTCAAAGAATATTACATACAACTTTTACCTTTATATAAAAATACTAATATCATATATCATAACTTTTAATATTTTAACTTATTTACCATCTCTATACAATAAAATTTAAATTAATATTCACAATATCAAATACATAATAAAGCTTAACTTTCTGACAAATCAATTAATCAAAAATTTAAATTTATAATGAACGAATTGTTATCATATTATAAAAGTTATTAGTTCTTATTTGTTTTTCTTTTTTACTGTAATTAATTATATCATAAATTTTTCTTAAAATATTATTATTTATTCCATTATTATAACAACATTGAATTAAAGAATAATATGCAATATCACTTTGTAATATTGTGATATACATATCATTAATTAATAAATTTTTTAAATATAATTCAAATGAATTCCATATATTAATTAAGATATTTTCACTTAATAAGAATGTTTTCTTAAGTAATTCAAAATAAATTTTTCCAAATTCAATTGGTGTAGAATATAATGTTTTAAAGTTTAATGTTTTTAATATTTCAATTTCCATTTTTGTTAAATCTTTATATGTGTATTTTTTATTTTCTGGTGTATTTAAAACTTTATCAGTTAAAAATTTAATATAATTAAAATTATTTTCTTCAATTTTTGTTCCTAGTGATAAAGATGCAATTGCAATTAATTGAATATTATTTTCATTAAATTTTTCAATTTTAACTTTTCCAATATATTGATCAAATATAATCACACTTCTAAATAAGGTTTGAATTGAAAAATTTAAATTTTCACAGAGGAATATAAACCAATTAATAATTTGAGGACGCATTTCTCTCAAAGAAATTTTATAATCTATTGGTTGAATTATCAAAGGTTCATTCTTTTTATAATTTAAATAATTTTCCCTGAGTTCGTCAATCAATTTTTTTTCTTCTAAATGTTTATTTATAAAATTTTTTAAATATGACATTTTTTCTTTTCTTACAAAAAAATAAGATTTATTCAATACATAAATAAATATATTTTAACAGGAATATTTAAAATTTTAGAAATCTATTTTTTTTATATTATTTTTTTAAAACTATTAAAAAAAAAAGGAAATCTATAGGTACAAAATTATATTTATATATACTGAAATTTTTAATAATAAAAGAATGATAATATTAGGAGTTAAAAAAGAACTATGAATTGTATTTGATTAATGTAATGAAGTTAAAAAAAATGGGTTTTATCAATTTTTGAGTTTTACCAATCTTTAATCAAAATTTTTGATAATTGATTTTAAACAAAAATAAAATAAGGAAAAAAATAGAAATAATTATATTATAGATTATATTTAATAAATATTATTTAATGATAAATCGATTTGTTGATTAAATTTTATTATAAATATTATAGAAATTATTTAATAATTGTTAATATATATTAATTTATTTATAATGTTATATATTATAAAATATAAATTTCAAATTATCTTTATATTCATTATTAATCAACATAATCATAGGATAAAAAAATATATGTCATTAATTATTAATAATGATTCTTGACAAATAACATATTATTATATCATTTTTATAAAATATTTTGTTATCAATTAATTATTATATTTATTATATTATATAATAAAACATCAATAATATAATAAAATAGAAATTGAAAAAAATAATATAAAATTAGAATACCCTTTAAATATTAATAAGATTTTATTAAAAATAGAATATATACCTAATTTCAATACTATCTTAAAATTTTACTCTTAATTACTTCTTAACTGAACAATAATTCATCATCAAAATTTTCATTCGATAAATCTATATAATGCTTATTAAGATTCAGATACCATTCTGGAATTAAAGGATATAGATAATTAATTCTATAATAAATTTTCGGTTTATCATTTAAAAAATCAGGAATTTGAAAATCAAATTTAATTTCGTTTGTTTCATTTGTAGAATAATTTGTTTCATCAGTAGAATCATATTTAATATTATAACTTCCTTTTCTGAATAAACAATCTTTTTTACATGATTTATATTTCTCTAATTGTAATTGATTAGACCCTTTTTTCATTTTATATATATTAAATTATTTTTTTAAATTTTTTAATCTTAAAATTTATTTTTAAATTTTTTTATGCATTGATAAATTGTAGATTAAAAATAAAATTATTATGTATTTATATAAATAATCAATTAAAAAAGTTTTTTATATATTTATATTTTAATAAAAAAACAATTCTTTTTTGTATAATTATAAATATAATATAAAAAAGATAATAAATATAATAAAATTAAAAAATTAAAATATATAATAAACTCCAAAAAAAAAAAAAAATTTGAAAAATGAAACTAATTTAATTAAAAAAATGCAAACCGATTATACAAATTTACCATCTGATAAATATTTTGAACCAATATCACCAGAAGAAGATTATCCAATATCAATAGATGAAGACACATCAAGTAATTATCAAAGAATAGAAACTATATTTAACACTTTTTACCCTAAAAATAGTTTACAAATAGCAAAAGAAAAATCAAAAGAAGAAAGAGATAATAGAAGAATAAATGACACATCATTTGCTTATGGTGAAATAGTAAAATAATTTTTATTTAACATAAATTAAAATAAAAAAATAGACTTTTAGATCAATTGCATATATATATCAATTTATAATAAATGAATATGGAAGTACAATTCGTGATGGAAATTTCTATGATTTAGGTTCTGGAATTGGAAAAGGAGTTTTAGCTTTTTCTTTATTAAGACCTTTTAAAAATTGTATTGGAATTGAATTTTTAGAAAGTTTAACTAAAATATCTCAAAATATAAAACAAACATATGATAATCAAGTTGATTCTTTAATTAAACAAAATCAAGATATTTTCGCTGATTTACAAGAACCTAATGTTATTCAATTTATTAATGGTGATTTTTTAAAAGAAAAATGGAATGAAACTTCTATTATATTAATTACTTCTACTTGCTTTAATAATGATTTAATGGATAAAATTGGGAAAAAAGCTAATAAAGAATGCCAAAGTGGTACTATAATTATTTCTTTTACTAAAAGAGTTGGAAGCTTAAATAAAGATTGGGAATTAAAAGATGGTTTTAGAAGAATTATGTCTTGGGGAATTGCTTCTATTTATATTCATAGGAGGAAATAAATAATTTTTTTTATAGTAAATAAGTTATTTTTTTTATTAAAAAAGAAAAAAGTTGAATTTTATATATTTTTTATGAGTTTAATTATTTTTTTTTATATTAATATTAAATAAAAATGATTGGTAATAATTCTAATCAAACTAGTAGTACACCACCTTTAACTGGAGAAGAAATATCTATTATTTTACTTTATTATATTACTGCTTTTCTTATAATAATTATTAGTTTAATATTTATAAATATGAGAATATAATATTAAAATATTTTTTTAATTTCTTTATATCTTTTTTTATTGATTAGATATTTTTTTAAATTTAATTTATATCTGATATAAATTTTAAGACATTTTTAAAATTTCTAAGTTCAAATTTAAATACTTAAATTTAAGTTTTTATTTAAATTAGATTTTTTTTAATTTAGTTTTTCTATTAATTTTTTTGTTTAATTAGCTAAATTCTTTTTAAGAGAAAAAAACATTTCTTCATTCGTAGAAAGTTTTCTATAATTATTATTTCCAATATTAAAATTATTAAAAGGATTCATATTATTATAACCAAGATTATTAAAAAAATTATTATTGTTATTTTCAAAATTATTGAAATTTTGATAATTATTTAAAGTATTACTATGATGAAAACCATATTTCTTATTGAATCCACTATGATTACTATTCAAACTATTATAACTTCCATTATTACTATTATTATTAAAATTATTATTGTTATTATTATTAAAACCACTATAAGTATATTTTAAATTATTATTAGAATTAACAGTTTCAATATTATCAATATGATTAGAAGAAGAAACACCAGTTAAATTAACACTATTATTAAGATTATTAAGATTATTATAACTATCATTAGAATTGGAGCCTCCATTTTGATAAAAATCAATTAAATTATAATAATTACCATCTTTCCCTTGAACTTGAGGAAATCTTTCATCAGAAGATAAATAATTATCAACAAATAATTGACAATAATATCTTCCAGAAGGAAAATCAGAATAATTAATATGAACAACATGTATTTTCCTTATTGGACATATTTTATAATTATAAGTATTTGAAATTTTCATTTTTTTATCTAAGAATACTTTTATTCTAACATATTTAGCATAGAAAGGATAAATTAAAGTATATTTAGTTTTTTCATCATGTATAATTTTTAAAATGTCTTCTCTAAATTTAGTATTTCTCCAAACATTTTGAATTAAAATACAACTTTTTTCTCTTTGATTCAAAAATTCATTTATTAACATATTATTTCTTACATTAACTCTTGTTTCATAAGTATAAAATAGATTTTTTATTATATCTGATTTTTCTTCTCTATAATTTAATATTTTTTGAATTAAATGATTAACTTTAAAGTCTCTTCTAAATTTAAATTTTTTAAATTCTCTTTGAATTTTAATAATATATTGAAGACATTTTTCAATAATTATACTATCAATTATTCTAATAACTGAAATTCTTTTTAAAAAGGAACGAATATGTTTTTGAATTAAAATAACTTGTTCATTAAAGCCTTTATTTCTTGAATTAATTTCATACTTTTGAAATCTTTGTAATCCTTTACTTAATTGTAAATTAAATTGTATAATTTCATCTTTGTAAATTTGTTGATTTGAATTTTGAAATTTTTTTAAATTTCTAACAGCATTTGTCATTGAAGCATAATTTTGATTTGATTGAAAAAGTAATTTTCTTTCTTTTTCATTTATTTTTGGACGATAAGGAGTAAAATAACATAAATATTGATATAAAGGATTATTTGGATGTATCATATTTAAAGTTTTATAAGAAGAAATTAAAGACATTAAATAAGAAAAATTCATATGAATCATTTTTTGAAATGCTAAATGTTGAAAACTGTTTTCATCAAATTGTTCCATTTTTTTTATAAATTATTAAAAAAACAATCAATTTAAATTTAGTTTTTATTATTTAATAAATAAAATTTTAAATTTGCTTTTTAATACATAAAAACTATTTTTTAATAAATAATAAGTGAAAGAACAAAAAAAATAATAATAAACTTATTTATATTTTCCTATAATTTGATAATATTATATTTAGTTTTTCTAATTTCTGGGAATTTATATTCTTGTTTTTTTTTCCAAATTCTAAAATCATTATTAAATGTCCTAATATTATAATAATAAGATTTTATTAATCTTGAACTTGAATGTTCGACTTCATTTGTTAAAAATTCGATTTTATTATTAAAAAAATTCATTGTTTTTTTCATACTTAAAGATGTACTTTTCTGTAATGTTGAATTTAAATCTGAAATTGTTTTATTTATTGATGATTCACTTATTGAATTTTTCCTTTTTAAATCAGTTTTCTTTTTCTCTTCACTTAAATAAAATTTCCTTTTAAATAATATTTTTGAAGGATTCAAATCTTGTGATATAATATATTTCTTATTTCTTTTCTTTGGATATATAATTTTTCCACTTCTTTCAAATTCTCTTAAAGTTAATAAAAAATTATTTCTATTTTCTTTATTTTTTTTCCTTAAAGATATTTTTGAAAAAGTATTATCTATTGTTTTATCTTTTTCTTTTTTTGATTTTAAACTTAATTGTGCTTTTTTAAATATTTGAATATCATTTCCTATTTCTTCTTTTATAATATCTCTATCAGGTAATTTTAATAAACTTTGATTTCTAAAAACATTTAATAAAGATGAAATATTTGAAAATTCTATTTTTTTTGGTTCTTTATTTTTATATTTAAAATATAATTTTTGAAAATCAATTGTTGATTTTTGTAAGTTAAAAAACCGAGATTTACTTAAATCTAATGAGCTTACTTTAATTTTTCTTTTCATAATGAAAAGAATATTTATATTTATCTTAATAAAAATTAATTTATAAAATTAAATAATCTATTTTATTCTTTTTATAAACTCTAATTTTACTTTTAAATATTAAACTCATTTAAATACATTTAAAAAAAATTGTTAACTTCGTTCTTTCTTATAATTTGTTAATAATATAGCTAGATAAGATAATTGTACTTTTACCTTAGAACAAGTAGAAAGTAAAATAGTATGAATTAAATCAGGTATATTATATTCATTAGAATAAACTAAATCAAAATTAATTTGTTGAGGATAGCAAACCGAATTTTTAATAGAATCTTTTAAACTTATTATTAATAATTCATTTGTTTTTGAATAATCATAAGTTTCATTAATAAAACCAAATAATTGTTCAACATAAAAAACAATAGCTTTCCTAAAATATTCTACACTTCTTATTTTTTCTTTATTTCCAATACAATAAGATGTCATTTCATATATAAATAAATAATCATCTTTTATTAAATTCATTATTTTCGGCCAATATTCTTGTAATTGATAAAAAACTACTGTTTCAAAATCATAATCATAATCGGAAAAGAATTCATATGTATGATAATCAAAATCTTGATATTCAGTGCAAAAATCATTAGTGAATTTTTTATATATTGGATTGTTTATTTTTTTTTGGTAATTTTTTGAATTTTTTTCTTTAATGTAACTATAATTGAATTCTGATTGTTTTTTTCTTTTTTCTTTTGAATTTTCTATTTTTTCTAATTCTTTATATATTTTTGACATTATATTACTTTTATCTTTTGTAATTTTACTATTATTTATATTGTTACTATTATTAATTATATCTTCGGGAGATTGAATTAAAAATTTAAATGAAGTTATTATATTTGCAAGTCTTCCAAAGTAAATTATAATTATACAATATTGAACAAATTTTTCTATTTTAGTTGAAAATTCAGATTCATTTAAAAAATTCTGATTTAAAATAATCCAAGGTTGATTATTTAAAATATTACTTATTTTACTTATTAATTTAAATTCTTCAGGAGCTTCATTTAATCCATTAATTATCCATTCTTTTTTTCCTCCATTTATTAAAAATTGTTCAATTAAATCTTTTGTTAAATAATCACAACCAACTGAACAAGAAGATATTATTCCTAAATAAAGTCTTTCTGGAAGAGATAAAAAAATCTCATCATCTTTTAATATTGAATCATAAATATTATTAAATAATTCTTCATAATGAGAAAAAGGAAGTAATATTAAATTTAATTTTGTTAATTTATAATTTTTATTTATTAAAGAATCAAATAATTTTTTTGCATGTTCTTTATCAAATTCATATGTCATTTCAAAATTATCGAAAAAATCTCCTTTAAGTTTTATTGTTTTTTCTTTTTCATTTTTAAATATATTCATTAAATTCAATTCATTTTTATCGTCATCAATGAAATATTTTAATTTTAAATCTTCCATTTTATCAAACACACTACCAAATATTTTCCAATCAGGAATATTTGAATAATCAACATTATAAACATTAATCAATATATATCTAAATGCTAAACTTGATTCATAATAAATTGACTCTGATAAAGCTTTTTTAATATAATATTCTACTTTATTTTTAATTTTTTCTTCTTTATTTTTTAATATATTCACAAATTCATCAATGTGTTTTATTAAAGTTGAAGGTGAATTTAAATATAATATATTATCAATAAAAAGGAACAATTCAGTAAAAAAATCAATTTCTTCAAATAAACAATCATTTGTATCCATGAATATATCAAAAATAAAAAATATTTAATTCAATTTTTTTAAATGATATATCCTATTAAAAAATATTTAATTCAATTTTTTTTAAATGATATTATATCAATTAAAAAATAATTTAATAAAAAATAAATAATAAATAAAAAAAATAAAAGACTTATTGAATAAAAGAAATATAACTTAAAAAAAAGAATAAATTAAAAAAATTAAAATAAAATAAAATGAATTCAATGGCAAATATTGGATCTTCAATAATGAATGCAAATAGAACATATCAAAAATCATCATCAATAAGAAGTGCAAGAACACAAAAATCTTTTATGACAACAGATTCTCATTTTACAAGAGATACATTTAATGAACAATTTAAAGGAAGAGATTCAAAAAGCTTTTATCAACGAAGCCAATAAAATTATGAGAGAAAGAATGAAAAATAAAGGAAGTACAATTAATTCAAAATCACGTTTAAAAAGTGTTGTTATGAATGATACGAAAGAAATATGTTTAAAAAATTATTTAATTGGATTATTAAAAGAAAAAAGAACTGATATAAATGAAAAAGAAAGAAATATTACAAAAGCTTTAAGAGACAGTGAAAATAAATTAGATTCAGATTATAAGAATTTTTTAGATTTTGTTGAAGGAACTAAAAAAAAACAAAAAAAAGAAGAAGAAGAATTACAAAGATTAAAATCCTTACATGAACAAAAAGAAATAATATATAAGAAAGAAATAACAGATTATAAGAAATTAATAGAAGATTTAGAAAGGACTGTTAAATTAATATGTTTATTAAAATCATATGGTAGTTTTGTTCATAAAGTTTTAAGATTAAAATTTGACTTTGATAATGTTCCAGATATAGATTCAAGAGAAAGAAATTTTGAACAAGTATCAAATATAATTTTAAAACATTATGACAATTTAAAAAATTCAGAAACAATAGAATTATTAGATGATGATAATTTTATGTTTATGAAATTTAATGAATTAGAAGAAAGAGTTGTTAAGATATTACAAAGAAAAGAATTATTAGATAAAGAATCAAATGCTGAAACTGAATCTTATAAAGATGAAATATCTGAGTTAAAAAGAAGAGTTAAAGATTGTCAAATTGAATCAAAACAAGTTCAAAATGAAAAAGATCAAATTATCAATGCTATTAATAGATTAAAACCTCAAAAAGATAATGAAGTTAATCAATATTTAGATTATATTTATGAAATTGGAGGAATGACTGGGGATTTAAATAATAAATTAAAAGGAAAAAAAAATATTATAGATTTATTAACTTTTACTAAAGATACTTTATTAGTTTTACAACAGAAAGAAACTTTTATTAATGATTACATTACTGAAATTGAACATATTGAAGAAAATGGAGATAAGAAATTAATTAATGATATTATTACTGATAGAAAAAAATTTAATAAAAGAGAAAAACAATTACAGTTAAAACAAAAACAAGAACAAATTGAATATAATAAAAGAAAAAAAGCTATTGAAAGAGCTCAAAGAGTTATTATTAAAGGAAGAAAAGCTCCACAAGATTATCCTTTACTTAAAGGAAAAAAGAAAAAAGAAGATGATAATAAAGGAAATGAAGATGATTATTATGCAATGCTTTATTATTCTTCAGATGATGATTAAAATTTTATTATTTTAAATATTTTAATAAAAAAGATATTAGAATTATATTAACATATTTTTTGGAATCTTATTCCTAGAATTGAAGAGGTTATAAATATAGATTGAAAAAGAAGTGAAATAATATATTATTAAATATAATTTTTTATTTATTAAAGTAAGAATTCATAAAAAAATAAAAATAAATAATTATATTATAATAAATGATGAATTCGGAAATCAACGATAATTCATTATTAAAATTTCCTTTTACTTTCAATTTGGATATTCCTCTTCTATTAGAAGATCTTTTTCAACAATCAAATTATTTTACAAAAGAAATAGAATATTTAAATTATATAATTAAATGTTATCAAGAAGTCCTAAGAAAAAACAATATACATTTTTATATTAAAAATAATGAATTTATATATTATTTATAAGATATATTATATTATCCTATAATTACAGATGTTGAAACTTTATTTTTATCTTAAAAATAATTAAAGATTTTTTCATTTGAAGAAAAGAAAAATATAATTTATAAATTTAACAAATATTATCAATTTTTAGACAAAGAAAATAATCTTATTGATAACATGAATAACATAGAGGAATTTTATTACATTAAAATAAAAAAAAATTTAATAAAATAAATAAAAATTTCTGAAACAACAAAGAAAAAATATTAAATATTAATCCATTTCTTCTTTCTTTAAATTTATTTAAAATTATCTAGACATTGAAAAAAATAATATTTGATTTAATTATAAATCAAGAAAGATTTAATTTTTTAAAAATATATATGATTTAACTATTTCAAATAAAAAATTTTATTGATTATTGGAAATAATGGTATAGGAAAGTCAATTAGTTTAATGTTATATTCTTTAAATTTGAATCAAAATATAATTTATTTTATACTAAAATATTTATTAATGATTTTGGATAATTTGAACATTTATTATATAATAAAGTAATGAAATATTATTTTATGAAATCTAAAGAAACTCATTCAAAATACTTTCAAGCAAAGAAAGCAAAATTTATGAGTTTAATTTTTCATATAAATTTAAATTCAAAAAAAAGTAAAATTAATGAAGAAAAATATAGATTTTGGGTTTATTTAAGAAATTTTATTGATATGTTAGAAATAGATGTTTTCCTTTAATATTAATAATAGATCTTGGAGTAAGAATAGCAAAATATCCAATGAAATATTTAAATATAAAGTTAATAATCCCTTAAATTTGATTAATCAAAAAATTATAAATTCTATTCAAACTAATTATAGAATAGAATATTCAAATAATTTTATAAGAATTACAATGAATTATTTAATAAAATCTGTAGAAAATAGTTTCGGAAACGAAGGAAATTTAATAGGAGTAGGTTTCAATTTAGAAGAAAAAATAATAAAAGCTTTTTTAATATTTTCTTTAATGAGAAAGACAAAAAATTCTGAAAAAAACAATAAAAATAAATAGAAAAGAAGAGGAAAACAATCTTTTTAATAAATTTATAACAAAGAAAAATATAATATTATTATAGATGACATTGATAATGTAAAAGATAAAAATTTAATAAATGATTTTTATATTATAACACAAATTATCTTTAAATGCAGAGCTTTTGATTTTGTGCATTGATTAAAATTAAAAAAGTTAAGAAGAATGGTTTTTACTTTTATTTAAAGTTTCAATAAAAAAATTAAAAAATTAAAAACAAAAGATAATTACATTCTTGATTCAATATATAGTGAAGAATATTTATCCACTTTTTATAATATTAAAATTAAGAAAAAATATTTCATTTAAAAGATTCAGAATTGATTCAAAATATTAAAGAAAGAAATTTTACTTTAATTAAATTAGAGAAATCAATGAATTTATGGAATTATTGATTTGAACAATTTTTAAAGATAAAAGCAAATAGAGAAACTCTTTTTAATATTTATTCTCATAATTTATCTGATTGTGATTATCAAAAGAAATAAGATTAAATATACCTGTAGATATAGAAAAAAGAATAATAAATAAGAATGATCAAGAAAAATTGATAGATAATAATAATTTGAAAATGGAATTTTTAATAAATTGTGATATAAAAAATATATTGGAGATAATCTACAAAAAAATAATTTCTGATTATATTTAAAGTTAATAATAACATATATTTCTATTTTCATAGATATTTTTTTTAAATGAAATAATTGAGAAAGTTGATGATAAATCAATTAGAATAAGCAAATTAAATAATAAAAAAACAATAAAAAAGTTATTGAATATTTTGAAATTGAAAATGATAGTGAATTATGTTTTTGTTATTCATTCATTGGATCAAGAAAATATATAAGTTATTATTATTTTGAAGGTGCTTTCAACTTTTCTGAAAATTCACTTTTATTAATAAATAATTAAATCTTTTATTAAAAATTTTTTTTAATAAATTAATTTAAAAATTAAAACAATTCTTTAAAATATATAAACAAATTTAAAACAAACAACAAAAAAAAGAAAAATTATTTAGAAATTTCATTAGCAAATTTTTTATAATCAATATTCCCATTTTTATCAATAAACTGTGATAATAATTCATCAGCTTCATCATCAGTAAGACAATCTCCAATAACAGTTAAAGCATGTTTTAATTCACTAGCAGGAATAAAACCTTTTTTATCAGTATCCAAAAAAGTAAAAGCATCAATTAATTGTTTTTTATCCATTTTTTTATTATAAAATTCAGTAAAAAATTTCAAAAATTGTTCATAATTTACTTTTCCTTCAGAAGCTTCTTTTATAAAATCTTGCATATCATCTGTTGGAATATATGCTCCTAAACCTTTACAAATTTCATCTAATTTATCTACTGTTACAAATGAATCTTTATCTGAATCAAATAAATCAAATATTTTTTTACATTCTGATGCTTTTTCTTTTGATAAAGAATTTGTCATTGAAAAATAAATTATTTCTTATTATTTTTATTAAATTTAAATTTTGTTATTTTATTTTTAATAATTTTCTTTTTGAATAGAAAAAATTGAGTCAAAGTAAAATTTCTTAATAAATAAAACAATAATTAATTTAAAAAAAATAATTTCAATACTTTCATCAAAACAAAGATTAAAATCCTAAAAAAGAAAGAAAAAAAAATAATTTTAAATAAAATGATTAATACTTCAATTTTAAAAAGTAAATAAATATAATTCAAAGATATAAAAAAATACATAATTCAATAATAAATAAGCCAATTGATATTATAAATGACAATATAATTTAAAAAAAGAAAATATAATAATAATACATTTGAAAATAATATAAATAAAAAACATAATATAATAATTTTTATATTAACGAAAATAATAATAATAATAAAATGAATAATATTCCAATATCAAAAGAAATGAAAAAATCTCAGAAAAAAAATTCTATATCAAAACAGCAAAATAATATATCAGAAGATAAATTAAATTATGAAAATGATGAATTTCAAAATTCAGATTTTAAAAGATCAGAAGGTAAATTTTCAGTAATATCAAATGATTCATTTCATAAAAGCAATTACATAAAATCAGATTCAATTGATATTGAAGAAAGTAATAATAATTCAATAAATGAAAACAAAAAATATGAAGATGAAGAAGATGATTTTGAAGAAGAAAGAGTAAGAGCTTTTGATGAAGTTATTAAAAAAGACAAAAAAGTTGATGTTATTAAAGAAGAAGATGAAGAATATGAATCTGATATTCATTTAAGTCCTAATATTAAAAAGAGTAAAGAATTTTTCCTTAATAAACAATATAATAATAATGATTTTAATGATAATTCCAGAAAAGATAATTATATTGATAAAGATGATGAAAATATTTTTAATGATAATAATTTTAATGAAGATAATAATGAAGAGTTTGAAATTGAAAATGAAGATGAGAATAAGGATAAAAAATATATAAATAAAGATTACATTGAAAATAATATAAATGATAATTTTAATGAACCTCATTATATTGATACTTATGATAATGAAGAAAATAATAATCATAATTATAATATAGAAGATAATAATAATGAAGATAAAGAAAATAAAATTAATTATAAAAGTAAATATAATAGAGATAATAATTATGATTATAATAATAATAAATTTAATATCAAAGAAATTCATCTTAATAAAAATAATGAAAATTTCGATGTTAATATTGTTTCACCAATAAAAGATAATAAATATCTTGAAACTCAATCCGATATTGTTAATCAAAAATTATTAAATTATAGTCCATTAATTTCTAATTCAGGAAATGAAAATAAAAATTATATTGATATTAAGAAACCAAATTTAATAAAAAATTATGGGAAAATTGAAGAAAAGAAAATTAAAAGAGATGATGATGAAGTTAAAATAAATAATTTTATTAAAATATTGAAAAATAAAAATAATTCAAATTTATTTTCTAATCCAATGAATAATTATTATAAGAAAAAAGAAAATAAAAAAAATATAAAAGAGAAAGAAAAAGAAAAAGAAAATTATCTTGAAAAAAGAAGAAAAAAAATGGAAGATATTAAAAATATATTTTCAAATGAAATAAATGAAATATTTGTAGATGATGTAAAACAAAAAAGAAAAATAACATTTAAAAACTTAGTTAAAATTACTAATTCTGTTTCTTTAATTCGTTCAAATTCAAATGATTTATCTCAAACTGGAAATAAAATTTTAAATAATCTTAAAAAAAAAGATTTAAAAAAGTTCATAAAAGATAATAAAAAAAATAGTGTAAATTATATTACTAAAAGAAATAAATATATAACAAATGATAATTTATTTTCTAAAAAATTCATAAGTGAATATTACGATGATTATTCTAATGAAAATCAAAATAAATTATATGAGTTAGATAATAATAAAAATAAAAAACTTGATAAGATAAAATATATACCAAATGATAATACTTTCTTTAATTTTGAAGATGGATTTTATAATGAAAACAATAAAGAAAAAAAGTTAATAAATGTAAATTATAATGAAAAACCCAAATATTCAGAAAGAACATTTAGAAGAGGTTATATAATGCCAGCTAATCCAATGGATGATGTAATTTCTGCTAAAGCTTATTTTTTATATGGAAATAATATTTAATTTTTTTTTCAAATATAATTTTTTTAAACAATTGATTTAAAATATAATAATAAAATTTTATATTTAAATTAAAAGAATATAAAACATAAGAATAAATACTTTCTCAAATAAAATTAAAATTCAGAATATCAAAGATAAAAATAATATATATTTTAAGCAATTAAAATAAAGTAAAATCAATGAAAATAAAAGAAAAAAAATTAAATTTTCAAATTTAAATTATTTAATAAATTAATTTGCAAAATTTTTCATGGCAAAATATAATCCTTGGGAAGAAAATAATATTTTCATCCAAGATGTAGGTGGCTTAAACGATTTATTAAAATATGCAACGAATGAAAATATTTTAATATGTGATTCAATGCCAATAAATAATGAAAATTGGGAATTAAATATAAATAGAAAAGATTATGAAAATTCTAATCATTTAATAGAATTAATAGAAGTATTAAATAATTTATCAAATTTACAATATGAAAAATTAGAAAAATTAGAATTTTTATATGAAAAATATAAATATCAGTTAATTTTATCAAGAGAAAAAAATGATAATTTAATTACAATGTTAAATGAACTTTCAAGATTATTTAATGATTTTGATAAAAATAAAATTAAAATAGTAAATTTATTACATAATGCAGGAATATCTGATTCAAATGTAATAAAAATAAAACATGAAAAAAAAATGGAATTAATTAAAGTTTTAAAAATTTGTTCTTCTGATTATTCTTCAGTTTTAGATTTAATTGAATTGAATGGAAATATACATGAAAGAACTATTAATAAATTACAAGAAAAAATAAAAGAAATAGAAGAAATTACAAATAAATTAAGTAATGAATTTAATGAAATAAATCAAATAAAAAATAATTAATTAAAAATAAAAAAAAAGCATATTAAAAAATATTATTAATTTAAAAAAGAAATGTCATCTTTTCAATCATTTTCACAAAATAAAAGACAAAAAGAAGAAAAAGAAAAGAATAAAATATTAGTAAAAAATTTAAACAAAAGAATGTTTCGTGGGTTTAATAAAATAAAAAAATTAAAAGATATAAAAGAATTTGGATTAAATAAAATACATAAAATATTAACTCCAACAAATAAATGGGAAGAATATGAACCATTTCCTTTTGAAGATATATACAATGTAACTTATAAAGATAGGTTTTTAAAAACTTTAAATAATGAAAAAATAAAAGCTTTTGATGTTGTTCATATTGGATCTAATTCAAATAATATTAAAACTAATAAAAATAAAAAAGACATTTTTTTAACTGGTAATAATAAAACAAGAAATAAAACTCAAGGAGAAATTTTTGATGAAATAAATAAAAAACAAGAAAATGAAAAAAAAATATTACAAAAAATATTTCCTGATAAAGATGAAATGAATGTTATAACAAGTGTTCCTTTTTTTTCTTTAATAAAAAACCCAAATAAAACTTATTATATAAATAATAAACATAATAATAACAAAGAAAAGAACTTACAAGAAAAACAAATATTAGAAGAAGAATTTTTATATAAATTATCTCATAAATATCAAGAAGATAAAAATAATATAAATTATAATAAAGGATTAGTAAAAGGCTTTAGAACAGCATATAATGAATTTGGAGAAAAAAGTAATTCAAAACATATTCCAAAAAAATTAGAATTAAATATTGAAAATATGTCAAATAATGAAAAAATTCCTCAATTAAGTCCTGTTGAAAGACATTTACAAAAGATAGAAAATAATTTAAATTTAATAAGAACTTTACCTAATGAAATGTTTAAAGAATTTGAAAATAATTTTTTAAATTATCCTTATGAAAATGAACATAATAATTTAAATAAAACAGAAAATACAAATAAAGAAGAAGAAAAAATAATTAAATTAGATTCTAATATTTTTGAAGAAAAAAAAAATAAATTATTAGAAAAACAATTCTCTAAAACTTTTTATAATCCTAATATTACACCTAAATTTCCTATTGGAGATTATTTAAATCAACAAATAAAAAATAAAACAGAAAAATTTGATAAATTACATAAATTAGCTTTTGAAGAACATATAAAAAGAAAAAGTTCTAATTTAAATATTCCTAAATTTAAAAATAAAAATATCGTAGAAATATCTCCAAATAGTCATTTATTCTTTAGGAAAAAACCAACTTATAAAAGCTTGTATGATATTGAAAGTAAAACAAGAGATATATTAATTGCTTCTAAATTAAAAAATGAATATTGTACTCAAGATATTAATAGAATTTTAAGAGGTTATAGACCTTGGATTGAAGAAGATATACAATAATATAATTATAAAAAGTAAAATTTATTTATTTATTGTTTTTTTTTTTTTAATTATTAAATTTTAATTTTAATTTAAATATGAAAGTTTTTGATTTTTCTAAAAGAGATTTATTTGAAATTCCTTTAATTTCGGAAAATAATTCTTTTGAATTTATTCTTGATAATAATTTAATTTCTTTAATTGATAATGTTCCTATTTCTTGCCAAAAATTATCTATTTCAAATAATAAAATTTCTAATATTACTTTAAAATTTGAAGGAGAATATCAATTAAAATATTTCGATATTTCTTTTAATAGAATAATTTCCTTATGTGGATTTAATAAATTTTATTTCTTAAATGAATTAAATTTATCTAATAATTATATAAGTGATGATCAATTAAAATATTTAAAAAGTCTTATTTATTTAAAAAATTTAAATTTAAGTAATAATAATTTAAAAAATGGTGAAATTGCAAATTTAATAGGAAATTTAAAATCAATTGAAAAGCTTAATATCTCAAATAATAATATAGAAAATTTAGAATTTAAAAATAAAAGTGAAACATTACTTCAATTAGAAATTGATTCAAATAAATTAATTAATATATCTTTTGAAAACAAAGTAATAATGCCTAATTTAATGTATTTATCTATAAATGCAAATAAATTAAGTTCTTTAAATACAATTAATAATTTATTTAGTTTAGAATATCTTTCAATTGCTGATAATGAAATTAAAACTTTAGAAATATTAAATTTAAAAAATTTAAAATTTATACAATTAAAAGGTAATTTATTAATTTCTAATGAAATAAATAATTGTTTAGAATTTATTCAATTTTATGAATGTTCATATAATAATTTAAATCTTTTTAAAATTTATGGAAATCATAATCATTTTAAAAATTTATTACTTGATAATAATAAATTAATGAATATTGAATTTGATAATAAAAAGAATAAATGTGATAATATTGAATTAATTGATCTATCTTATAATTTATTTGTTGATATTAATTTTATAGAAAATTTTACAAATATACAAAAGTTAAATTTATCTTTTAATCAATTAAGGAATCTTAATAATATTGAGAAAGAATTAGAAAAAATAAAAAGTTTAAGAGAATTATATTTAATAGAAAATGATTTTAATAAAAGTTTTTATAATTTAGAAATTATACCTAATGAAATTTTTAATTCTTTAAATGATTATTTTAATCATCCTTACGTGAGAAATTTAAATAAAAATAAAATAATCTCTTATAGAAATAATTTAATATTAAAATTAGAAAATCTAAAAATTTTAGATTATATAGGAATTTCAATAGAAGAAAAAAATGAAATAATTAAAAATTCAAATATAAATAATAATAAAATAAAAAATAATAATCTTACTAATTCAAGAAATAAAAACAAAGAAAATTTAAATAATAAATTATCATATTTTTCAACAACAGCAGGGATTCAAAACAATACAAAAGAAGAAAAATTTACTTCAATAAACAGTAAAATATTATCAATAGAAAGTGAAAATCCAATCAAAAATTATAATTTAAATTATGAAAATTTAATTAATGAAGATAACAAAAAAATATATAATAATTTGAAACAAATTTTTATTAATTTATGTGATTCAAATGGATTTATTTATTATAAAGATTATATTCAATTATCAAATGAACTATCTTTACTTTATAACATTGAAAATTATTTCAATGAAATAAATAAAGAAATTCAATTATTTGTTAAGAATTCACTTCTTCCTAATAAATTTCATATTAGAGATTTTATAAAAATAATAAAAAATGAAAAATATGGACAAATGTATTTTATAATTGAAAAGAAAATAAAAGAAAATCCAAATATTATATGTAAAAGCTTGAATTTATCTATTCAAAATTTTTCAAATTCAAAAGAAGATTTATATAATATTAAAGATATTAACAATATTCAAAATTATGAAAAAACAAATGTCAATTATGAGATTTTAAATCAAAGAATTTTAAAGACTCCTTTATTAGTAAATAAAATAAATTTAATAGAAACTAATCCATCAATTAAAAAAAAGGAAAAATTAAATCAAAATTTAAAGAAAAATCAAATTAAAAATAAATGTTTTAATATTTTATATCAATCAAATAGTGAATTAAATAATTCTCCAGATTTAAACAATAAAAATTTTTTAATGAATTTTTTATATTTTATTAATCATATTTCATTTCCTTTAAAGCATTATGACATAAATCAAAGTTTTTTAATTAATATTTCATCAGAAGAAAAAGAATATAAATTTATAAAAGCTTTTATTAGTAATTTTAATATTAAAAACTTTACTTTAGAAAAATGGTATTGTCATGAATATTATAATCAAGTTTTTAACAATTATTCTTCAATTGAATTCTTATTTGAAAATAATCTTCTTTTATTTTACTCATATTATAATGAAATAATAGATAATTTTTTTCATGATATTTACCAAATAAAAGAATGCTTCTTAATGATTGAAGAAAATCCCAATAATTTAATTAATCAAAATATAGATTATAAAATAGTAATGTATGCTTTTATTCAAAAAAATTTTTTTGAAAATAATAATATTGATAGTATTGTATATAATAAAAATGATGATAAATTTTATTTTAAAAATCCTTTTGATTGGATAGGATATTCAGATTCAATTGATTCTTTTAAAAATTCAAATTTTTTTATTTCAAAAAAAAATAATCCAAATAATATATTGGTTCCTATCTATATTATAAATATTTCTAATTTTTAATATTTTTATTTTTTTCATATTAAAGAAAAAAAACTATAAATATTTATTTTATATATTATTTTATATCATGAAATAATATTGTTTCCAAATTACATTTTAATTATAATTTTTTCTCTATTTAAAAACAAAATTATTTTTTTAAAAACTTTCTTTGATTTTGAATATACTTTTTAATTTGAGAAAACCCTTGATAAGCATTTAAATTATTTTTAACTTTCTTTTTTTTTTCATTATAATCAGTTTTTAAAAACATATCATTAATATTAACTACTTCATTTTTACTCTTAATAAAAGCACTTGAATAAATATTTAAACCTAAATTTCCTTTTGAAGAATTAATACTATTTCTATTTATATTTCTTGAAACATTATTTCTACTTTTTTTATTATTTTCAACTTGTTTAATAACTTTAATTAAATTTTTATTATTTCTTTCTGTTACACTTCTTAAATTTCTTTTTTTTGTTAAATTCATAGAATTTATAGTATTATAATTTGAATGTTCT
The DNA here is from genome assembly GCA_023807065.1 of Isotricha intestinalis. NCBI lineage: Eukaryota > Ciliophora > Litostomatea > Vestibuliferida > Isotrichidae > Isotricha > Isotricha intestinalis. The sequence continues at coordinate 55,154 of JAJJLU010000006.1, forward strand.
AATATTTTTTTATCTTTTTCATATCTATAAGTATAAATACCTAAATCAGTTAAAAGAGGATTACTTATTATTAAATTTCTTGATCTTTTCTTTTTATTTTTAGAAAAAGAAATTTTGGAATTTGATTTCTGCTTTGAATTTTTTCTTTCTGATAAAACTTTTTCCTTAAAAACATTTAAGTTTGTTCCTGTTTTTGTATGAATATGATTAGATATAATTTTTTTGAAATTTTGATTATAAATAAAAAATAAGTTTTTTCCTAAACTACTGTTTTTAGTGTCTTTTTGATTATTATTACTTGAATTTGAATTATTAATAATATTCTTTGATACTTTATTATCTTTAATTATTCTTTTTTCTTTATTTAAAGGAATTTTATTGTTTTTAATCGGTTTTTTATTTAAATCAATAATTATTTTCATAATTGAATTTTCTGTAGAATTAATTGATTCATTATTTACATTTTGGTTTAAATTAGTAATTGATAAATTAGATAAAGAATTATTATTAGATATTAATTTTCTTATCTTAGGAGTGAATAAAGTAGAATAATTATTATTTTCATTAATATAATTTATATCATCTTTATAATTTTCATTATAAAAAATTTGTGCCTTTTTTTCACTATATACTTGAATTAAATCATTTAAATTTAATTCACTGAAAATTGGTCTACAAAAGAATATTAAATAATTCTTATAATAAATAACAAATTTAGGAATTCTTATTTTACTTTCTTCTTCCTTATAATATCTTCTTAAAAATTCTTCGTTATAATTAAATAATATTTTCTCTTTAAAAACTGCAAGATCACGACAATATTTGGATTGAATGACATTTTCTAAAAGAATCATATCATGATCTTTTGGTAAAGTATTATATTTTGAAAATAAAATTTTATTTATAAATTTCTTGTAAAAATTATTTCGATATGAATTATCTGATGATTTTATATTACTTGAATAAGTTCTATTTGTTTCTAAGGATGATTTATTTTGTTTTTGAGATTTATTCTTTATTTTTTTATTTATAATAAAAATATTATTTGGGGAAATATTCGTCATATTTTTTTATATAAAGAAATAAAATTTAATATTTATTCATAAATTATATATTATATTATAACTTTTATAAAACATTAATTCAGAATGTTAATGATATAAACTTATTAATTAAATTAATTATTTTTTGACTCATAAAAAAAATTAAAGAGAATTATATGATAAGTGTTTAAATTAACTTATTCACTTTTTTCTTTTATAACTAAAATAATATTTTAAATATTTCAAAATATATAATTTATAAAAGTTAATTATAATTAAATGAAAAATAATAAGGATTATAATTTAATATATAAGACAGAAATAATGAAATATAAAAATGAAGTAAAAAATATTTATAATTCAATTAAATAAATGAATCTTTTTATATTTGATATTCAATAATAAATAAGAGTAATATTTAATTTATAGTAATTTATTATCAAAAGTTTTAAATAAAAAATGGGAACAACTACAGGTTATTGTCATTGTTGGAGATATGATAGAGATCAACAAGTAACAATAGGAAGTGGAGAATATAGTTATAAAAAAATAGTATGAATTTTATAAAATTATAATTACTTTTTAATAGCGAATTCCTTATGATGAAAAAAATAAAATTTATTATTCAAAAGATAAATATTATGATATTGGTATTAAAGGTTTAATTGATAGTACAAGTACAATAACAAAAAAAGGAATGAATAATTATACAAATGGAAATGTTAAAGTTATAATTCCTTGTCCTTCAGAATATTAAGTTTAAGTTTTATATATTATATATATAGTATTAAATAATTAATGTTGTGACAGTTAAAAAAACTTTATTATTAATAATATTTAAATTTATTAATTTTAAAATGGGATGTACAAATGCAGGTGCAAAAGGAAATTTTAAAATTGTTGAAATAAAAATGACTAGAAGTATTAGTCTTGAAAGAGAAAGAAGAATAATTGAAGATCAAAAATATGAAAGTCGTATTAAAGAAGAAGAAGAAGAAAAAAAAAAAAATGAAGAAATATTGAAAAAAAATAATGATAATAATAACCAAGAAATTAATACTAATCTAATAAATAATATTAATGAAGAGAATAAAGAGAAAATAAATAATAAAAATTTAAATAAAGAAGAAAAAAAAGGTATATTAAAATCAAAAAAAAAAATAAATTATAATAATGAAGAAAATTCAAAAAATATAGAAGAAGAAAAAAAAAAGTCAAATAGAAGAATTAGTTTCCAATCAAATTCAAGTATAATAAAAGATAAATCAAAACAAAAAAAAAGAAATAAAAGTTGTGAAGAAACTCTAAAAAATAATAAAAATAAAATAAAAAATGAAGAGATTTCATCAGAAGAAGATGAAATAAAAAAAGAAAAGAATATTAAAAAACAAATAGATAATAATTTATTAATAAAAAAAGATTCTTTATGGAATGAAGCAAAAAAAAATTTATTTATAAAATTTAAAGAATCAATTGAAGAATCAGAAGCATATAATAAAATAGATTTATCTATAACTTCAATAATTTCAATTTCAAAAAATGATTTTTCTAAATTTACTTTATCTCAAAAATTCCTTATTCATCAAATAAAAAATGCAAATGATATTAATTGGATGAGAAAACCTTTTAATTCTTTAAAAAAAAATTTAGCAAAAATCTCAACATTAAATCCTTTATTAGAGAAATATATAAATTTTGATTTTAATAATTTCTCTTTAAATGAATATGAACCTTTTTATTCAGAAATAAAAATGTTAAAATTAAATATAAAAGAAAAAAAACAACAATTAGAACATTATATTTATTCATCTGAAAAAATAAATGAAAATGTAATTATTTTAATTTTTAATTTTGATGATTCAGATTCAATAATATTATTTAAGGAGATATTAAATTACAAAAAGAAAAATAATTTAAATCAAAAAGATAAAAACAAATTTCTTTTTTTTCCTGTTTATGGTCAAATATTAGAAAGTGCAATGACAACTTCTTATATTTGGAATACTGCTTTAAATTATGATTTTAGTGAAGAAGATTTAGAAATTTATTTTTTAGAAAATAATGATTTAAATAAAAGATTTAATTATATTTCAAATGATAATGAAAAAAAAATTATTTGTAAAATTATATTAATTGATGAAAATAAAATAATTAGACATATTTTATATCCTAAAGACTTTACTTTTAATTTACTTTCTCAAATAAATAAAATAAATAAAAAAGATTATGAAGAATTTAAAAATAATTTAAATATATTTATTAATGAACATAATAATTCTTTAAACAAATTATTAAAAAATCCTTTAAAGTGTAATTTATTTTTAAAAAAAACTAAAGTTTATTCTTATGATAAAACAGATAAAAAAATAATTCCATTTAAAACTTATTATGAAACTTTAACTGGGGAATTAAATAATAAAGAAAATATAAATAATATATTTGAAGAATTAGAAGGAAAATTTAAATACGAAAAAAGGGAAAACTCAAAAAAATTTAAGATAAATCATTCCAAAAAAATAAATATAATATCAAATTTTATAGGAGATTTATTAGAAAAAAATAAATTATATAATATAACTTATATTACAAAGTTTGAAATAAATAAATTAAATATGAGAATTAATCCTAATAATAATTACGAACAAAAGTTTGATATTATAAAAAATATAAACTTTAAAATCGAAATTTTTTTACCTTATTATCATTTTCATAAAAAACATCATTATTCAATTTCTTTAGAAGCTTTAAAAATTATTCAATTTCCTTTTGCAAAAACATTAGATTATATATCTTGTATTTTAAATTTAAATGAAATATTTCCTAATGATTTAAAATTATATGATTCAAAAACAAAAGATAAAATTACTTTTAATATAAATGAAAAAGAAAATGATAATATAAATTTAATAATAATATTTTCCTTAAGTTCAAAAGATTATTTAGCTAAAATGGAAATGATATATAGATTAAATCAAATATATAATAAAATTGAAAATTTAAAAAATTCAATAAATATATATTTAATATATAGAGGTGAATTATATAATTTTGATAAAGAATTTAATGAAATAAAAGATGAAGATATTTTCAATGAAAATTTTCCTTTATATATTTCTTCATCTGATAATATTTTTCCTCTTTATTTCCAAAATAATGGAATTGAAAGTTCAGATTCTCAATTAAAAGTATTTATATTAGATAATAATAATAAATTGTTATATCAAGGAATATGTGATGAAATAAATTTAAAAGTTAGTCTACTTAATATTTTAAATAATAAAGAAATAAAATATTTAAAACATTATCCAATTGATAATGAAGTTTTAAAAGATCAAATACAACCAATTATTAATAATATTGAAAAACTCATAGAAAAAATTTTAACCAAAAATCCTAATGTAAAATTATTATATAGACCTTATGTAAGTTTTTCTTATTGTAAATTTAATTCTTATAAAAATTCCAAATATAAAAATATATGTTTTATAAATAATTTAAGAATAAAAATATTAATTAAAGAAAAACATAAAAATATAGTTTTAAAAAATCAAGAAATAAAAGAAAATTTAAAACAATTAAAAGAATATGGTACATCAATTTTAATTGTTCCTCTTCCCTGTGAAGAATTAAATATAAACTTTAAATGTAATATTTGTAAAAGTAAAATAGATAAGAATAAATCATTTTATTATAATCAAGAAGAAGAAAGTTTATATTGTTTAGATTGTGAAAAAAAAAAAGAAAATAATTCAGTTTATTTAATTTATTTTAAAACAGAAACTTTTGATAATGAAATAATATCAGAATTATTTTCATCAAATATAAATTATAATTCAGAAATAGATCCTTCATTAGGTTTAACATGTAAAATATGTAATAATCAAAATTTAGGAAATGAATTTTATTTAAATTTAACACATATAAATAATTTAAGTCAAATATCACCATTATTATCAATTGATATTTGCCAAAATTGTTTTAATATTATTGAAAATGGAAGTAATTTTACAAATAATGTTTCTAAAGAAAATTATAATAAATTAGGATTAAGTAGTGAACATATGATTTATAGAAGAATTAAGTATCAATCTCATAATGATAATATAATGTTTAAATTTAGTCCTTTTGAATTTGGAGATCAATAAACTTTATTTAATTTTATTTAAATTTTTATTATTTTATAAATTAATATACTTTCTTTAATTTGTTTTTAAAAGGAAATTAAATTTAAATAAATAAATAAAATATCAAATTTTTAACTAAATAAGTATATGAATAAAGCAAAATTCAAAAATTTTTCATTAAGAAATAGGAAATTGTTAGAAGATCAAAAAACAGAAAGTAAAAAAAAAGAAAGATGCATTACAAATGATAATAAAGTTAAAAATAAAAAATTATATCATAAGTCAATTATAATTCCAAAAGAATTTTTCACTGAAATGAAAAAAATAAAAATATATTATGTTTCTCCTTCTTTAAACATAGCAGGAAATTATAATAATTATATAGAACAAATAATGTATTCAATGATTCATTTATCAAATTTAAATTTTGATATAATATTTAAAGAAAAAAAAGAAAAAAAGAAAAAAAAATCAAATAATAAAAAATTACTTTTATTAGATTTAGATGAAACTTTAATTCATTCAGAAGATAAATTAAATTACTTAAAGAATTGTAAATTAATAAATAAAAAAATGGGAAATTGCTTTCATAAAGAAATTAAGTTTAAAGAAGGAGAAAACGAATTTTCAATGGAAATTTTTATAAGACCTTTTTTGAATGAATTTTTAGAAAAAATGAATGAAAATTTTGATTTAGGAATTTTTACTGCTGCTTTAAAAAATTATGCTGAAGCAGTTTTAAAAATAATTGATCCAAGTGAAAAATATTTTAAGATTAAATTATATAGAGATTCTTGTATTAATGTTAAAGATAAAATTTTCATTAAAGATTTAAGAATTATAGAAAATTATGATATTAAAGATATTATTTTAGTGGATAATTCACTTTATTCTTTTTATAATAATTTAAAGAATGGAGTTTTAGTTAATTCCTTTTTTTACGATGGAAATGATAATCAATTAATTTTTGCTCAAAATTATATTCTTAATGCTCTTTTATTATGTGATGATGTTAGAATTGTTAATGAAGATACATATAAATTTACTAAACAATTTGATTATTATAAAAGGTTATATTGTTTCTCAGATTGTAAAAATTTCCATAGAAAAAACTATTCTAATTAATAAAAAATTATATAGTCATTCATATTAATTTATTAAATAAGTATACAAATTTAAAAAAATATATTATAATACTTTTCATATTAAAATAAATATTTAAATATTTAATTAATAATAAATAAATATCATAAAACTTATAAATAATAATAAAAAAATGTCAAATCAAAATGAACAAATAAATAATCAACCTCCTAATTATAATAATCAAATGCCAATAAATCAAAATGAAGAGCAATCTTATATGAAGCAAATAAAAGATTTTTTAAATTCAACTCCTTTAACAGTAACAGTTCTCATAGATTTAAATATATTTTTCTTATTTATAAATCTTTTCATTTCTTACACTGGATTAATTTCAGTTTTATTAAGATCATTTTTTATTTTCTTTTTTTGGAGTCCTCTTGGAAAAAAAGTAGAAAATTCATCAGGAACTGGAAGATATATGTTATTATTAATGATTAATGTTCTTGCTTTTACTATTCCTTATATTTTAATATTTAATCATTTTCATGTTTTATCTGAAAGTATTTATAACTTTGCTCTTTTCGAAACCTTATTAATTGCTTTGAGTAATAAGGATAAACATATTCTTGTAATTAATAAAAAAATTCCTTGTAAATTTATTATCTATGGAATCCCTTTTATTTCTTTATTTATTCTTCATCAAACTTTCGGAATGGTTATTGCTGTTATTTATGCTTTATTATATCATAAATATTTTTCTACAAAAATTCACTTTAGCGATGAATATATTATTCAAAGTTGGGAAAATAATTGTATTTTTAAATTATTAATGAAAAATAGAAGGTATGTAAAATTAAATGATCAATTTATTCCTATTATTAATAATAATGCAAATGTTAATCCTATTAATTATGCATTTAATAATCCTATCCAATCTCAACCAATTAATATTCAAAATAATAATTATCAATATTATAATAACTTTAATAATAACCAAGTTTATTCCAAAGTATATCCAGTTATTAATAATCAATTTATTAATCATAATATACAAAACCAAAAATTTGAAAATGAAATTAAAAATACTCAAAATCTAAATATAAAAAATAATAAAAATTCAAATGAAGTTCATAATGATGAAGATGATTATCCTAATATAAAAAATAAACCAAATTCATATGAAATTAATGCTGATGACGAATATCCTAATATTCAAAATAAACCAAATTCATATGAAATTAATGCTAATGATGAATATCCTAATATTCAAAATAAACCAAATTCATATGAAATTAATAATAATAATGAATATCCTAATATTCAAAATAAACCGAATTCATATGAAGTTAATAATAATAATGAATATCCTAATATTCAAAATAAACCGAATTCATATGAAGTTAATAATGGTGAAGCTATTTATCCTAATATTCAAAATAAACCCAATTCATATGAAGTTAATAAAGAATATAAACCTAAATTTATTACTCCTGGAGTTATGGATATTAATTATACTCCACAATAAATATGATTTAGATAAATAAAAATAAATAAAAAAAAATATTAGTTTAAAAAAATATTGTTTTCATTTTCTTTATTATATTAATATTAAATATAATAAAATAATTCTATTTATAAATAAATATAAATCAATTAATAACCTTTGATTTTATTTTTTATTAGGAATAATAATTATAAAATCTTTTCTGAAATAAAATTATAATATAAAATTTGATTAAATATAATAATAATAAATGAAAAAAATAAAAGTCGGTGATTTATTATTTCCAAAAGAAGAAAGACTAAAACTCTCATTTAATAATGAGCATATAATAAATAGGAGTAATTCCTTTTTTCAAACAGTTCAAAAAGAAAAAATAAATTCTTTAAAATATTTAACAGCAAGAACAAACTTTAAATATCTTTATAAATTAAATGGATATTCTTCCTTCACTTTACAAAAAGAGAAAAATAAGAAAAAATTACCAAAATTAAAAAAATCATCATCATCAAGAGTTTTTAATATAAAAAAACATGCTTTTGAAGATGATATTTTCATAGAATCAGATAAAGATATTTTTGAAACAAATGATTTAAATACTCAATTATCAAAATCGCTAATTCAGAATTCAATTTTTCAATATAAGCTTTTTATTAAATTAAAAAGGCAAAACAAATTTTTAGAATTTAAAAATAGATTTAATAAATATAATTATTGTAAAGAAGTATTATATAGAATAAATCAAAATTTTAAAAATTCAATATTTAAAAATTTTGAATATAGAAATATAGGTTTAAAAAATTATAATAGAAAATTTTTATTAAAAATTAGAAATGAGTATGATTAATTAATGCAATTTAAAAATATTATATAATAATATAATATAATTTTTTTGGTAAAAATATTAAAAAAAAATTATTTAAATTAAGAATTATTTATAATAATTTTTTACATTAAATTGATTTAAATTATAAGAATTTGTAGCGACATTTGGTTTATAAAAAACATTATTATTATCTTGTTTTAAAGTATTAGTATAAATATTTATATTATTTACCATTTCAAAACAATTTTTATTATTAGTAAAATTATTCTTGTTAATATTTTTACTTGTATTTTTTCTTTTTAATTTACTTTCATTTGAACTATTCATTAATATTTCTTTAAATATTGCTGAATGTTTTTTTTTCAATAATTTAGTTGAATTTTCTAAAGATTTATGTCTATTATGATGTTTTTTCTTTTGATTTGATGTACTCATATTAGTTTCATTCATTAATAATTTATTTAAAAAATCTGTATTATTCTTATTAAAAAAGAAAATATTTTCATTTTGAATTTTTTCTTTTTTAATATTATCATAATTTAATATTTGATTATTACTTTTTTTACGATTTGAAATATTTTTATTTGAATATTTATTTTTTAAATATTTTTCTATTTTATCAATTGAAGAAGAAGCACTAAAAGAAGAAGAAGAATTTTTTCTGTTAGATTGACTTGAATTTTTTATATAATGTATATTGGAATTTTTGTCTTCTCTATAACTTGTTAAGGAAGAAGCTTTTATTGAATTGAAAAAATTGGGATTACTATAATTATTTAAACTTATATTTCCTGAATTAGCATTTTTTTTATTTTTTTCTTCTAAATTTAATATTCTTTTATTTAATATTGTTATTTCTTCTTTTAATTTATTTTCATTTTCTAAATATTCTTTTTCTTTCTTTATTAATAAATTTTTTAGTTTTTTTTCACAATTTGATAAATTTAAATTTTGTTCTTCATATTTTTTTAAAAGAAATAAAGTATTCTTTAATTCTAATTTTAATTCTTTTTTTTTCTTTTTCTTCTTCTTTATTTTCTTTTTTAATATTTTCTTTCTTAAAACTTTCATCATCAGAAATTTCATTAGATAATTGTTTCTTATTTTTATTTAATTTACTTAATAATATTTCATTTTCTTTTTCTAAATCTTCAATTTCACTTTGTAAACTTTCACAAAGTAATTTTAACTGTTGTTCAATTTTAATATGTCCTCTAATATCATTTTCATATTTTATTAAAATAGTTTCATATTCTTGAGGTTTATTTTCTTTTTGTTGATTATAATCATTTATTTTTTCTTCAACTAACATTTCTACAACTGAATCTAAAGATGATTTTATATATCCTATTAAAATTAGTGAATCTGTATTTTTTAATTTTTCCTTTTCTAATTTTTCTGAATTTGAAGTTTGAGTTATCTATATATTTATATAAAAATATTTTATTTTTTTATCTTTTTTACTTCTATATCTTTCCTTGGCTTTATATTTAAATATAAATCAATTAATTCATTTTGTATTTTTTTTTCTTTTTCTTCATTCATTTTTTATATATTTTAATTTAAATTTCTAAACTAAATTATATAAAAAAATTATAATCAATTAAAAAAGTTAATTATTTAATTAAATATAAGAATAAATCTAATACTATTTACTGAATTATTGGAATTAGATAACATAATAATTATATATATCCAATAATCATTTTCTTTAATGACTTTAACAAATTATATTATATAAATTAAAATAAATATTAATTAAATATTGTTTAATAGATAACTTAAAGATAAAAATAAAAATAATTGTTGATTGAATAATTAATTAATATTTGATGATTACTGTTTATAAATAAAATAATTAAAATAATAAATTTAAAAATAAGATTAATCATTCTTTAATAGAAAAAAAAATAATTAAATACTATTCTTTCAATTTCATTATATATATAAAATGAATAATAATTATAATTAATTTTTTTTATCCTTTAATAGATAAACAACCACAAAAAATAAACTTTTTCTTTTTATTTGTTTTATCATCAAATTGATATGAAGTGATAATTTGAGTATTTTTTTGAGTTTCATCATCATTTTCTTTTTTTTCTTCTTTTAAATTTTCTTTAGAATTTTTCTTAGAAAAAGAAATTTTTGTAGCATTTGAAATAAAATTAGATTGTATTGGAATAATTTTATTAATATTAAAATTATTAATTATTTTTTTTCTTTTTTCTTCATCCATTTTTGAATAAGAATGAGTTTTCCTTTTAATTAAACATTTATTTTTTCCTAAAATTTTTTCTAATGGTCTTATTTGATTATTATAAGTTAAAAATAAATCAGGATTATCAATTAAAGTAATATTATCGTTAGTTAATTCAAAACTTTTATTTTCTTTATTTTCTTTATCATTATTATTATTTTTTTTAAAACTTGAAAAACTTTGTTTTTTTTTACTTTCTATTAAAAATTGAATATTATTTATCATTTGAAAAGAATGATCAACTTTAATTAAATTAGAAGAAGAATAACTTTTTTGATTATTACCATCAAATAAATTATTTTGCTTTTTTAATAAGCTTTTTCTCATTAAATTTTTTATTTTTTTATTATTTTCATTTAAATTCATTTTAATATTATTTTCTTCTATTTGAGTAATTTTTAAAGTTTTACTTTTTTTTCTTCTTGTAATTTTAATTGAATTTTTCATTGGACATATATTATCTTCTTTTAAACTTTTTAAAAATGTATCATAATATTCAATATCATGATTATATAATTTTAAGCTTTTTTTTTTTTGCTTTGTACTTGATGTTTTTGTTTTTAAAAGTATATTTTCTTGTTTTCTATTATAATCAGAGATTAAACCTAATTGAAAATTTAAATTTTTATTTGAATATAAGTGCTTCATTATTTATTTTTTTTTCTATTATACATTATTTAAAACAATTAAGTTATTAAAATAACTATTATCCTTTCATTTTAATTCTTAATTTTATAATATAATAATTTAAGAAATAATTATTGTATAATATTAAAAAAATTTGATTTTGATTAATTTATTTTTTTATTTTCTTGTTTTTCTTCATTTAATGTCTCATTAATTGAATTTGAAATTTCTTGTCTTTGCTTAAATAAATATATTAAAGTCATTAAACCTAAATAACCAATTAAACAACAATTTATATAATATCTTTTATTAAATTTTGTTAAATTTTTATTATTAAAAACTTCAATATTTGCATTATCACTAAATAAAAATAAAATATTAATTAAGAAATTAAAAATATAAAAGTATGTAGAATAGTCATCTAAAAGAGAAATAAAAATAATTGAAATTATATATATTAATATAAAAGATAAAGTTACTTTGTTTAAATAATCGTTAAAATCTTTATTGTTTATTTTTTCACTGAGAAAAATAATAATTTTAAAAATGAGAGAATAAATAAAAAGAGGTAAAAAAATTTCTGAAAATTTGTAATTTAATTTTATTTGACTCATTTAAATAAAAAAAATTAAATAAAAATGAACATTATAATAAAAGAAAAAAATATTAATTGAAAAAAAATAATTAATTAAATTTAGAATTTAAATTTAAAAATGACTTCACTCAAAACGTCTTATGAAGATAACGATACAAGAAAATTTATATTATTTAGAAACGAAATTCAAAATTATGATTCTTTTAATGAAAAAATACATAATATGTATCAAGCAGAATTAGACGAAATATTTCAAGATATTTTAGTAATATCTAAAGAAGATTTTATTTCCTTTATTTCTAATGGAGTAAAATTATTATTATCAGATATGTATTCTGAAGATATTTTCAAAGATAAAACTTTAATAGAAATAAGAAAAAATTGTGAAAAAGAAATTAACAAAGAATATAATTTACATTATGAAAAATTAAATAAAGCTTATAAATTATTTGAAAAAGAAAATAAAAAGAATAATATTAAATCAAATAATTTCCTTTCTCATTTTAGAAAACATTGTTCAAAAACAGATAATTTTGCTTATCATAATTGCAATAATTCTCAAAGTAAATTTTATATTATTGAAGAAAATAATATTAAAAAATATGTTATTTGTATTAATTGCCAAAAAGTTTATTTAACAAATATGATATTATGTCATTGTTTAAATTGTAATATTGATTATTATTCAAGTATATTAAAAAAAGAAGAAGATGAAAATTTACTTTTAGGAACTTGGGAAAAATATCATTGTGGTAGAATAGTAAATGAAAAGATTAAATGTTTAAAATGCGATGATTATTTATATTTAAATTTAAAAACAAATATTTTAATTTGTTTAAATCCTAAATGTAATTTCTCTTCTTCACCTGAAAAAATAATTTGGTCATGTAACGTTTGTGGGATTGAATTTAAAAGTAATATTATTGTTTATAATCCTCTTCAAAATGAATATATTAAAAGAATAATTAAACAAACTTTATTTATTAAACATAAAGCACATCCTAATAAATTACCTTGTTGTAATTTAAATATATTTTTTACTGATTTCTATCATAAAAAAGATTGCAAAGGTATTTTATATGTAGGAGAATTAAACCATAAAATTATTATTGTTTGTGAAAAGTGTAAAGCCTTTAATTTTTATGATAGATTTATTTGGACTTGTCCTAAATGTGGTATTAGATTTAGAGATAAAAAAGTTTTAAAAAGAGAAAGTGACTTTAAAAAAAAATGTGATAATAATTTTAAGTCTGTTAAACCTAAAAGTTTATTTGATGTTTTAATGGAAAGAAAAAGAAATATGAAAGAAGAAATTGAAAGAATTAGGAATGAAGAAGAAAATGAAAATAAAGAAAATGATATTAATAATAATAATAATAATATTGCAGATAATAATAGTGATATTGATAATGATAATGATGAAGAAGATATTAAAAATAATAAAGAAAATAGAAATGAAATTTTTAATCAATTAAACAATAAAAAAGAAAATAAAAAGAAATTATTACCTATAAAAGAAGAAAATGAATCTTTTAAAAAAAGTAAAAATAAAAACAATACAAATTCCTCTTCAGAAATAGAAAACAAATCAAAAAAAGATTCAAATAACAAAAATAATAATAATAATAATGATATAATATCATTATCAAAAGATCCAATTCAAGAAGAAAAAATAAAAAAAGAAATAAATATAATATTATCAAAATCAAAAATCCCAAAATTTAACATAGAAGAATTTACTTTACATGGTCAATTAGGAGAAGGATCTTATGGAATAATATATCGAGCAATAAATAATAAAACAAAGAAAGAATATGCTTTAAAAAAAATAATAGCAAAAAATTTAGATGAAATTCAATCATTTGAAAATGAATTTAAATTAGTATATGAATGTAACCATAAAAACATAATGAAAATATATGGTATTGCAATATGTAATTTAGATGCTATAACATTTGCTTTATATGTTTTAATGGAAATAGCATTTTTTGATTGGGATGAAGAAATAAAAAAACATGTTAATGAAAGAAAATATTATAAAGAAGAAGAATTAATAATAATATTAAAACAATTAATATCAGCTTTATTATTTATGCAAAAAAATTTAAAAGTAGCCCATAGAGATATTAAGCCACAAAATATATTAATTTTTCCAAATAATATATATAAAATTGCAGATTTTGGAGAAGCAAAAGAAATTAAAATTTCTAAACAATTAAATACTTTAAGAGGAACTGAATTATATATGAGTCCATTATTATATAATGGATTAAAAAAAGATAAAGATGATGTTACACATAATCCTTATAAAAGTGATGTTTTTTCTTTAGGTTTTTGCTTTATGTACGCCGCTGCTTTAAATTTTAATATTATTTATGAGGTTAGAGATCTTAGTGATATGAATAAAATTGAAAATATTTTAATTAAGTATTTAAATAATAAATATAGTCATAAGTTTATTCAAGTTCTTGTTTTAATGATGGAAACTGATGAAAATAAAAGAGTTGATTTTATTACTTTAAATAAGTATGTGAAGAAAAATTTCCCTGATGAAGATTATAGAGATAATGATAATAATAATTTTAATGATGATAATGGTTATAACGATGAATTAGGGGAAGAAGAAAATTATGATTTTAAAAGAAAGGCTTTTAAAAACAATTATAAATTAAAATAAATTTTATTTTTTTTTTATAAATAGTTATTTTTATTTTATTTTATTTTTTATTAAACAAGGTAATATTATTATATTAAAAGAAATATAATAATATTCTTTTTTTGTTGAAAATAATAATCATTAAATGTTAAAAATTGAAAATAATAAAAAAGAAGAAAACAAAGATTTTAATGCATCAACAATAAGTTTTTACAAACCAGTAGGATTTGAAAATTCAATAAATGAAAATAACTGTTTTGTAAGTGTTATTTTTCATGCATTATTTCATTTTAAATTATTGAAAGATAATCTTATAAATATAGAAATAAATAAAACTACTCCTAAATTAATTGAAGAAATAATAAATTTATTAAAATCATATCAGAAATTCAACAAAGAAGAAAAAGATTTAGATAAATTAATATTAAATCCAGCAACTTTTAGAAATGAATTATCAAAAGTTTCTCAAAATAAAATTCAATTTAAAGAAAACGAACAAGGAGATCCTATTGAATTATTAAATTTTTTATTTAATTGCTTACATAATTTTATGGTTAAAAATAATGATTTAAATAAAATTTCAAATTCAAAATGTGAAAATAAAAATTGTTTAATTCATAAATTATTTTATCTTAATGTCACTGAAATTTCAAAATGTAAAAATTGTAAAAATGAAACTCAATTAAAATATGATTATAATTATTTTATGCAATTAATAAATGTTGATTCAATTTTAATGAATATAAAAGATTCAAAAAAGTTTAATGATATTAAAGGAAAAATGTTTATTTATTCTAAAATTTTTACAACTCAATCAAATAAATGTGAGAAATGTAATAAAGAAACTATAGAAAATATAATTAAATGTGATTCAATAGGAAAATATTTTATAATAAATTTAGGTTTTGATGGTAATTTTTCTAAAATGGAAGATTTATGTTATTTATATTTTATGATACCAAGAGAATTTAATGTTAAAGAGCTATACAATTATAAAAGCAATAATAAATTATATTTAATGGGATTAATTATATATTGGTCAAATCATTATATTTGCATTTTCTTTTCTCCTAATATTGAAAAATTTATTATATATGATGATAAGAATATTGGTTATTTTTCTTCTTGGAAAGAATTAATTGAAAAATTAATATTAAATAAATATCAACCTGTTGCTTTAATTTATGGTGAATACGAAGAAAAACATTTAAAGAAATTAGTTAATTTTGATTTAGACGAGAATTTTTTTAATAATATTTTAGAAATTGTTAAAGTAAAAGACATTGAGGAAAAAGAAAATGTCCCAAAACATTTAAATGAAAATGAATGGATTTGTCAAATGTGTACTTGTATAAATAATATGAAGGATGATACTTGTAATATTTGTGGTAATGTTAATCAAACTATAACTGAGTTTAACCAATTAAAATATAATGAATTAAAAACTAAAGATAAAAATTCATTAAGTAAAAGTGATATTGAATTTATCGAAAATTATGAAAATAAAAATATTTTAAGTGCTCTTGAAAAATGGGTTTGTAATTTTTGTGGATGTAAAACTAATGTGATTATCGATGAAATTTGTAAAATGTGTGGAAAGAAAAAAATTGTTTTAAAAAATAATGATCCTAAAGTTAATGCTCATATAAACAATAACACTCCTCAGAAAAAAAATAATGATCATATTCTTGACCATTTTGAGGAGAGTGATTATTTATTTTACGACAGTAAAAATTTAAATAACAATAGATTGACTTCAACTCAAAATGATCATAATGATAATAATAATAAAAAAAATAAAGATAATAATAATAAGAGTGATAATAAAGAGAATAATCATAAAAATAATAAGAATGATAAGAATGATAAGAGTGAAAATAATAAAAATAACAATAATAATAATAAGAATGATAATAATAATAATAATAATAATAAGAATGATAAAAATAATAATAATAATAATAAGAATAATAATAATAATAATAATAATAATAAGAATGATAATAATAATAAGAATAATAATAAGAATGATAATAATAAGAATGATAATAATAAGAATGATAAGAGTGAAAATAATATGAATGAAGAACAAATTTTAAATAAAAACAACAAGAACATAGAAAATCAAAACAAAATAGATAAAAAATCTCAAAATTCAAATAATCCAAAAACAAAGCAAAATAATTTAAATAATAATCAAATAAGTAAAGATCAAAATGCAAAGAGAATAATAACAAAACCAGAAAATGCAATAAATAAAAACCATAATAATAAGAATAATCAAAATAATAATAATAAAAATCCTAACTCAATAAGAAGGAAATCAAAAAATGAAATTACAAATAACGAGAAAAAATTTTGGTTTTGCCTTTGTTGTGGTATTAAAAATCAAATAACTGAAAAGCATTGTACAAAATGTTTTCATGATAAGGGTAAAAAAATTATTTTATGTCCTACTTGTCTGAAAAATAATTATATAAAAGGAACAAAATGTATTCAATGTAATACCACAGTTAAATTTACTTGCCCAATATGTAAAAAGGAATATCCAATCGCTGTTAAAATTTGTTATGATTGTAATAAAATAAAATAATAAAAATTATAAACTTTTAAATTGACAAAAAAATAATTTTAAAAAAAAAATAAAAATAATTGTTAAATAAAATGTAATTAGAAATCAAAAAAAAACATATTCAATGGAATAATAAAATGATAAATTATTATTTCTATTAATAAAAAATAATTGTTTACATCCATTAAAAGTTTTATATCTTTAAAAAAGAAAATCCCTTTTGAAAATCAGGCTTTAGTAAGAGGATTAAAGAAACAAGACAATAAAATTAATAAAATTTAGATAATAAAGAAAATTTAGGTAATAAAAAATAATTAAAAAAGATTTGTTAAATTAAATTTATTATCTATTGAAGACCAATTAATCAAAGTAAAGTTTATTTCAAAAAAAATGAAATTCTTATAATAATAATAATTATTATAATAATTGTTGTTATTCTGAAAAAGAAAAAAATTTGATAAAGACACTAAATCAGAGAAAAGTAAAAAATGATATAATAATTAATGAATGTGATTAATAAATTTAAACTCTTTTTAAAGTACAACAACATAAAATTACAGTAATAATATTTCTTCTTTGTTATAATAAAAAAGAATGAACAATTATATTTAATTAAGATAATTTGAAACTCTTTATCTTATTTTGAAATATTTTTGGAAAAATATTATTTAATGACTTATTTTTATAACAAATTAAATAATATTTGATAAAGAAATTCTAAATTATATTATATATCAATGAATTTCTCCTTTTTATATATTTAAATTATTTAATATAATTTAAAATAATAAATAATTTATAATTATTTAAAAAGGTGACCACATTTTTTGTTTGAAAATTTTTTTCATGGAAAAAAAATGATAAACTCCAATAATAACACAAATAACTAATTGAATAATAGTAACAATAAATAAAATCTGTGAAGAATTCATTTGATTTTGTGCAAAATCATCTTCATTTTTTATTTGATATTTTTGCATTTTTTCAATATTTTCTGTTTTTTTCATAATTTTTTTAATTTTCTCATCAACAATATTAAAATCTTTCATTTTTGCAACTTCATTTATATCAGAAATAGCATCTTCTGAAGATTCAGTTATGAAATTTAGTTGAATATAACTTCTATCTTTATATAAATTTTTATCAGTTGATGTAATACATATTATATATTCTCCACTATTACTTATTGAATATGAAAATTTAGATTTTCTTTTTCCTGTTTGAAATATTTGAATTGGTTCTTCTATTCCTTTTTGAAATAATTTTATAATAAATCTATCATCTTTTTTCATTGAAAAATCTAAATCGGAATCTTCTATTTTTAATTGCATTATTACATTCATTTCACTGTAATAATGATCTTTATAACATTTTTGCCTATTTAAATATAATGACCTATATAATGCTTTTGAATATGAAAATAATGTAATAAAGATTAATATGAAATATTCAATTTTTGAAATCATTTTTAAATGAAACTCAAAAAAAATTTAAAAAATAAATAAAAATAAAAAAAATCAAACAAAATCAGTTTATAAAATATATAAAAGAATAAAAAGAAAAAAAATAAGTTAAAATAATAAATTTAATGAAATTATTATTTAACTCCTTTAATATCATAACATTTATTTTTTTAATTATATTTAATAACGAATTCATCATTAAAAATAATAATCAATTAATAAATTTGAAACCAAAATTATTTTATCTTAAATTTCATAAAACATTAATAAATATTTTTAAAACATAATAAATAAAACAATAAAAATAAAAAAACTATATTTTTTCGTTTTTATAAGTAGAATAATATTTAATCATTTTCTTTTTATCATTATTTTCCTTTACCATTCTAGAATAAACCAATAATTCTTCATCTTTATGTTCTTCACCACATAAAGCAGAAATAACTGTAGTAATATCTACATTATATTTATTAGCATAATCATTATTAATAAATTCTTTACTAATTCTAATAACTTCTTCTTTTTCATTTTCCCTTATTTTAGCTTCCATTTGATTCAACAAATAATTTAACTTTTCAATATTTTTATATCTATTTAATACTAAAGGTGATAATTTCATTTTAGAATAAACTTTTTCTTTAACATTAGCCATAGTATATAATTCAGCATTTTCAACATGTTCTTTATCATATTTTTCCATAAAATTCTTAGTTTTAGGATAATAATCTAATATAGATCCTTTTTTATTATTAATATTATTTTTTTTTGCAATTTCATTTTCTACTCTAGTTTCAAAAAATTGTGAAGAATCACTATTAGTATTATTTTTACTATCTTCAATTAAAATATTAATTTCAGAAGATTCTAAAATAAATCTTTCTTTAGCTTCTTGAATAATTTGTCTCATTTTACTTATTTCAATTAATTGTCTTGCTTTAGTAAATAAATAATCAACTGCTTGTCTATCTAAATATGTTGGCATAAATGATATATCTACATCTAATCCTATATTCCATATTGATTTTATAAATGAAACTAATCCTTCTGATTTAAAATCTAATCCTTCATATAATTGTAATAAATAATATTCATTCAATTCATGCCTTTTAAAATATATTTCTTCTTTTATTTTTAATGATTCTTCTTTCATTCTTAACATATCATTTTTTAAACCATTTAATGCTCTTTCATTTTCTTCTTTTTGTTTTTCTAATTTTAATTTCATTTCTTCTCTTCTTTTTCTTTCTTCTTCTCTTTTCATTTTCATCTCAAATTTTAAAGCTTTTGTTTTTAAAAATTTTTTTTCTGGATTTATTGTTTCTGAATCTTCTGAAACTAATTTTTTATCAATATCATTTTGATAATTTTCTAACATATCTAATTCTAATTTAACATTATCATTATCTTTTATTATTCTTTCTATTGTTTTTTCTATTAATAATAATTCTTCATGTTTTTTTTCTAATTTTTTAAATTTTTCTTTAAAATTATTTTCTAATTCTTTCTCTGTTAATTTACTTTCTAATTTTTGAGCTTGTTCTGCTTTACTTAAAGGTTTAAAAGTTCCTAATCTTTTTTGTTGAATTTCTAAATTATTATCTATTAATACTTTTTTTTTATCTAATATATCTTTTCTTATAAATATTGTCTTTGGAGATTCATTCATATTTAATTTTTTTACCATTCCTATTGCAGGATCTATTGTTATTCTTCTTAATGAATTTAATTTTGGTAATATTAATCTTTCTGATTTATTTACTTCAGGATTTTTATTTGATTGAAATTGAACAGATTTTGAAAGATTTTCTCTTTTTTTAATTATACTTTCAGTTAACATTTATTTTATTATTATTTTTATTGATTGAAAAAACATATTTTGTTTAATAAAAAATTATAATATTTTATATATATTATTTATTAAATAATAATTAGATTAATTTATATTTTACCTTTTTTTTAATACAATAAATTCCTTTCAATTGGGTTTAACTTTGGGGAAAATTTATTTCGATTTATATTACTTAATGGAGATTTATACATATAATGATATTGTTTTAGATTCTTTATAATATTATCATTTACTTTATTTTTATCAATTATATATTTCCCATATTGAAAATAAGGTTTTTGTAATTTTGGAGCATAAATTCTATATAATTGATATATCGGATCATTTTCTCTTATTTCAACTCTATATTTATTATATTTACCATATGGATTTTGATTATATTTTCTTTTATTTAATAAATTTATATTTGATTTTTCATGATAATTGTTTTTTATTTGAGGTAATTTGAATTGATGATTAATTTCTTTAATTTCATTATTTTTTAATTCAATTTTATGATTTTCACTTTTATTTCTTTTTAATTCATTTTCCTTTTCACTTAAATGTTCTTCAACTCTATTATTATTTTTAAAATGACTATCTTTAACTTCTCCTTTAATTTTATCATTATTTTTAACTCTTTTTATAATATCATTATCATGATCAACAGTATTATTAGGACTAATTACATTAGGTAAAATTTCACCATTACTTTCATTAGAGAAACTTCTATATTGATTAATTTTAATTTTATTATTATAATTACTTTGAGGTAAATTAAGACTTAAAAACAATAAATTTTTAGGAATATTAATAGTTTTTAAAAGTGAATTATCTTCTTCTTCATTTGAATTAAAATTATTAAAATATTCAATTCTTTTTAAAATAATAGGATTTTTAAGTAAATTTTCACAAGAAGGTCTTTTATTACTATCAACTTGAAGTAATAAATTAACAATATCACTTAAATCACTAGAATAAAAATTAGGAATTTTATTATAAAAGCCTTTAATGACTTTATTATATAATCCTTGCATATTTTGTGCACGAAAAGGAGGTTTTAAAGTTATTATTTCATATAAGACACAACCTAAACTCCAAATATCACTTTTATTATCATAAGGTAAATCTTTCCAAACTTCTGGAGAGGCATAATATGGAGTTCCAGTTTGAGTATATACTAAACCTTTTTTTACTATTTTTGATACGTTTAAATCACCTAATTTTGCACTTCCATTTTTAAATAAAAATACATTTGCACTTTTAATATCTCTATGTAATATTTTTAATTCATGTAATGATTTTAAACCTTTTATTAATTGAATTAATATTTTCCATATTTCATCTTCTTCGAAATATTTATTTAATTTCTTATATTCTGTTATTTTTTGATATAAATCTCCATTATCTGCAAATTCCATTACTATTCCTAAACATGATTCTTTTTCATCAAAAAATGCTTCTTTATAACTTATTACATAGTTACTTTTTATACTTGCTAAAATTCGAACTTCGTTTAAAGCATTTGTTTTCTCTTTTGTTTTTAATTTTAGTAATTTTACTTTTTTTAAAGCATATATATTATTATCTTCTAATCTTTTTACTTTTAAAACTGTTGAATAAGAACCTTCACCTAGTTTACCTATTATTTGAAATCCATCCATATTTTTTTATTTTATTTTATTCTATTAATTTCTTTGTTTTATAATAAATTAATATTTAAATATATAATAATAATTAAAATTGAATAAAGAAAAATATTAAAAAAAATAAAGAATAAAATAAAATAGTGTTTTTGATATTTAATAACATATAATAAATGAAATCAAAGGAAACTCAAAAATTCATTTATATTTTTAGATGCAAAATTTTCTCTAATTGTTTTAGAAAGAAGATTTAAAATTTAAATAATGAAATTTAAAAAAATTTAAATCAATCTGATTTTTATTTTAGAAAATCCAAAAATGGATAATTGCTTATATAAAGTGAGAATGAAATTTATTTTATTTTATTTTATTTTTTTAAATTTTATATATGAAAATAAGGGGTATCATAGGAGTCAGATGAATAGAAATTAAATTTGTGTTGGGGATTGGGGATTGG